>ML822299.1:25429-58420 GCA_009831015.1 Picea engelmannii
GTATGCATGTATGTATATGTATATATGTTATGAGCTTGAACAGAGCATGCATAGCCAAGTGGCCTAAGACTGGGGTGTGCTACAAATATGTATCAGAACTGGGTCAGTTTGGTTTTGAGGTGGGGCTTCTCGGCTTGGGTGGTCGGGGGCACTTGGAAATTGGTATCAGAGCTAAGAAAGAGTGCTTATTCTCGGTGGCATGACCGACTTGGGTAAACAGATTTGGTTTTGAAGTAGTGTGTCCTGGCAAGGCAACCCGAGTATGCTACATTTCTGGTCACTACTTTTGATTGCCTTACAAAAGTATTGGACAATGTAAAGTCTAAACGATTTTTCAACAAACTATGTAGCTATAAAATAGTAAAGCACTTTGAACAAACTATCATCGCAATTAGACACGACATCAATTGTTCTGCTCAATCCATAAGAATGCATCTTGTCTATATTACATTTCCAATAGTATTCTAGGTTTTTGCACATGGATGACAAGCAAATATGAGGTTGTTCAAGATTACATCTCACTAGTTTCTTGTATAGCAATGGTTCATAGTGATTGCTAACAGGATTTGCATAATGAAACAAAATGCAATATGGATCTCCATTTGCATTCTTGTTGAAATGAAAATAATTTGTTTTCCTCGTTACTGACCAAACTGCAATTGATATATTTAACCATTTTTCTAACCATCATATGCAAAATGTATCTCCCCGTAGCCATCTCTCATCATCATTTGGATTTGATGATGCATACGGACACATTTTTGACAAATATGTATCAATGTCTCGAATCCCATGCAATTCGTACAAGAAGTCTAATCCTAGTTCAAGCTCATATGATTCCAATGCTTCTTTATCTCCATTGTGAAAATAGACCAAGATATTATATATTAGTCCATTACACAATTCAATCAAGGAGTAGAGGAAATGAAAAAGGACATGTAGTGCATAAAACAACCAATCTCCAGAACTATATGTAAATGCATCCAATCTAAACAAACCATTTCTATGTAGAACATGGTCAATATCACCATTGACAATTTGCAACCCATTGTTTTCATAGTTTTCAACATCTATTGTATCTTCCACATTCTAGTTTATTTCATTCAGACGATGATTAGGCTTTGTCTATAGCATCAACCAACATGAAAAAACATAAGATGCTAAATATAATTTCAAAGTAGCATACATTTTCTTTGTTAATGTTCAAGTTTGATCTTCTTTGATACATATAGTTTTTGAAATAGTCCTTGATCACATTAATCAACTGCTGAAAAAATAAAAACAATAAGAAACAAACAATTTCCCTTGGCATACATGGCTCACCCCGATAACATTTCATTTTACCATTTCATCGACGAATACAAACAGGGAAAAAGAAAATTGGTTTCCATAAACATTAGACCAATGGCAATGAAACGAAGTAATTGTACAATGCATTAACAACAGATTATGAACTAATAACAATGGATTTTTTTGCAACACAGTAATTCCAATGTCAGATTTCAAAATTAGCATTTTTTCTATGTATTAGAGTCAACTATGTTTGTCCACACAACTTGATAGATGAAAAAAGATAATAGAGGCAACACACCCATCCAGACACATATTTGACACATCATAGGCTAAGAATCATTTTGGTTTTATTAGTATCCTCATGCGATCAACTTCATGCATAGATTAAGAAAAGCATATATGAACAACACTCTGGTCTTGTGTACCGTCTGATAATTCACAGAGTTACAATGCATTGTGACATGCACATTCTTCTAGACCTTCAACATATGACAGACCTGAACACATGAATAGAAACACTACAATACTATAGACTCTCTGATCCAGATGGATATCGGTGCCACCCACCTATTCCAACTTGCTCACATGCAGTTTTCATCATTGGCAGTTATTTCCTAGATTTTTGAGTCCTAATCTTTTGGGGCCGTTTTGAGGCCCTAAAAAATGTTTTTGGAGTTTGCCACATTCAAATTGTAGACAAAGTCAAAGTTTGATGGAATAATGTGTAGTCCTCGGACAGACCTTTCCAATGGGATATCGTGTGCCTAAAATGGAGATCATATGCAAAACTTACAACCCCGAGAAGTTGTTGTACCAACTTACCCCATCGGGGCTCACATGGATTTTGGCGCTTTATCTCCACATTGGGGCCACAAACCTTTTGGATTTCCATATTTCAAGGGATAGTTTTTTTTATGTTTATGGTTTTTCCATTTATGTTAAAAAGGCCTTTCGAGCGTCATTGTATTGATCTTGCGAATGAGCATAGTCGTCACATCTCTTCTCATATATAAGCTACCATTATTCTAGTGAGTCTTTCACTCTGTAATTTTACAGTTCTGTACATTTCACTCATTAATAGAAATTGTGTATTATTGTATATATGTGCCTCTTGTTATATATTTGATATATCTTTGTTACATTATTGGATCTCTTTCAATATCTCGATATATTTCTTTATTATGGCTTCTCTCTCATTTCATGCTCAAAATAATATGGATTAGTGGTATCAGAGCACGATGCTCTTGGTCATTTTTTAGTGCATGTCCCCGATGAGGTCCAAGTATAGAAAGTTGGGTCTCGATCTTGTCTCTCTTGAGGAAAATCACTCTTGCACGCCCAAGAAACCATCAATGGCATAAGAAAATAAAAACAATGGAGTATAAGATTATATTAATTTGTTGTTGGAGCAAGCTCTCACGCGACAGAGGGACAAAATGATGGAGAATTTTTCCCAAATTCTTAACCGCCTGTTGATAATAGCAGATGCGTCTTCATCAAGAAGCCACTTTGGAGGCACTTCTCCTTTCAAGGTACAAGATAATTTTGATATTCCTATATTTGAAGGTCAGATAGATGCGCATTCTTTGGGAAAATGGTTAAATATGCTAGAAGGTTATTTCTCTGTGCCGAATTTTTCCGACAGGGAAAAGATCACCTCCATGCTCCTTAAGGATCTCCCCCATGTCAAACATTGGTGGGAAACTTAATGTGAGAAAATTTCCACAGAGGAGTCTGGAATGTTTGAGGTTGAACCCACTTGGGAATTTTTCGTAGATGTCGTCAAGGAACAATATTGCCCTATTGGCAACTATGAAGACCAATACATGGGATGGACCATGCTGCATCAAGAGAGGGGCCAAGTCGAGCTAGTGTTCACCAATACCTTCCATACCTTATCAACCAAGTTGGGATCAAATATTATGAGTTTCATTTGGTTCTGAAATACCGTGGGGCTCTACACAGGTACATCCAAAATGAAATGGAGTTTATAGACATCTCATCGGTGGGAGTTACTTATCGATATGTTGTCAAAATAAAGTAGAAATTTAAGCACCATAACAAATGGGAGTTCGGGTCTGCAAATCCGCAAAAACCAAAGTATGATAAAGACAGCCCTAAAAAACAGCTTTTCGAAAACCAATCCAAGACACATGAAAAGAAGGGTACGGGAAAGATAAAGAATGACACTTGGAAGTGGTGTGATTTCCAAAAAATCCCCTGGCACAACACTAATGAATGTCACTCAAAACAGTGATTGGTGGCCGAAATCAAATAAAATATTTGAACCCGGATTCAGAATCCGATTTAGAATCTGATTCAGAAAATAATGGAAGGAGACAGATCATCGACGCAGACTCTGTTGCCACTATCGCAACCACATCAATCCAACCAAAATCACCAATAGATCCTGAAGAGGGGGAGCGCCTCTTCCATTCACAGATGTGGGTGAAGGGGATCTCGTTGCATTTCATTGTCGATAATGGAAGCCAAAAGAAACTCATCTCAACAGAGGTTGTCAAATAGTTGGAATTTCCAACAACACCACACCCGCAACCCTACAACATCATGTGGCTTTGCAAGGGATGAGATATCCACATCAGCCAACAGTGTTGCCTATCCTACAACATCAAGCTCTTAAAGGATGAGGTACTGTGTGATGTTGCCCCACTGGATGTTTGTGATGTTCTTTTGGGCTAGCCATATATGTGGAAGCACCATGTTGTTTATGAGTCTCGACCCCATAGTGTCATTGTGACTCTGGGGGCTCGTATCTACATGATATCAGAGGTAGTTCTAACTATTGTTTTGACACAACTATGCAGCAAAGTTTCCTCTCATATGATGAAGTTTAGCTTATTCATGATTTAGGCAAGAAGTGAATAGAAGGACACTATGACCAATATGGCCTCGATTCAAGCCCCCTCTATCCAGCAGAAGCAGGTCGACAGAATTGAAGCAAAGCACAAATATTCCTTCTACACACAGTCATCTCATGCAGTCAAACTAGTTAAAAAGGTCCAACCCCTCCAACATCAGGTTCACAACATCCTTCCACAAGCCAAGCAGCGCAATGTCTCTAGCAAGGCAAGCAATTCACCAAGGTTCAGATTCAACAAACGTTTTCCCATATCCCACGGGAACTCAACACAATGGAGGCCATTACTTGCTAAGGGGGGAGGATTGATCTAGATGGATATTGGTGGCCACCCACCTATTCTAACTGGCTCACATGCAGTTTTCATCATTGGCAATTATTTCCTAGATTTCTGAGTCCTAAACTTTTGGGTCCATTTTGAGGCCCTAAACAACGTTTTTGGAGCTCGCCATAGTCAAACTATAGATGACGTTAGAGTTTGATAGCATAATGTGTAGTCCTTAGATAGAATTTACAATGGGCTATCGTGCGCCTAAAACGGAGATCGTATGCAAAACTTATGACCTCGGGAAGTTGTTGTACCAACTTACCCCATCGGGGCCCACATGACTTTTGGTGCTTCATCTCCACATTGGGGTCGCAAACCTCTTGGATTTTCATCTTCCGGGGGCTAGGTTTTTGGATGTTTAGGGTTTTCCCATTTATGTTAAAAATTCCTTTCAATCCTCATTGTACTCATCTTCTTGTGAATGAGCATATCCATCACATCTCTTCTCAGAGATAAGTTGCCATCATTCTAGCGAGTCTTTCACTTTGTAATTTTACAGTTCTGTACATTTCAATCATTAATAGAAATTGTGTATTATTATATATATGTGCCTCTTGTTATATATGTATATGATATATCTTTATTACATTATTGGATCTCTTGCAATATCTCAGTATATTTATTTACTATTCTTCGCTCTAATTTCATGCTCAAAATAATCCAGATCACTCTCACATCAAGCGGTTGGAACATGCACTGAAAAATGAACAATTTACAACAACTCATTCAATCAACACATTTATTTTTCATGATTTCTTCCTTTTATATTATTCATTGCTTTGTAGATGTGTATCTTTCAGTTTCGCTCCACTTGCTCTACCGACAAACAGTCTCACACGCTTTTGTCACTTGGTTTCATTCTGCATAAATTTTCTACAATCTAGGCATTCTTGATTACATTGTCAGCTCATCTTTCGTCTTCCTTAGGTTCCCATGCACACTTGTTGTAAATATTCGGGCATCAACTTGATGACGTGCAAAAGTGGAATGAGCAGGCACAAGCTAGTTTGTGCGAGCGTGGGATGTTAACCCAAAACTTTGGGTACCAACAAGCCCACATGACTATTAGTGCACTCGTGTTGGAATTAATAACTTGATGGGATACCAGATACCAGGATAGAGTAAGATAAAATAATCATTATTAACGAACTAGAGAATCAAACAAAGTTGTGGTAACAACTGGGTTTGAGTAAGAGAAAATCATTTGTCCAGGTTGTACTTGGAACCCTAGAGAGGGACTGGAATCAGTCAAATAGGTTCCAAGCTAAGTGATGGATTCGGACTTCATTTGGCCAGACACTTGACTCTTTGCCTTCGATGGTGTTTTTTGTCATGAATTAGGAATCGGTTCAAAGCATATCATCCATACACTGACCCACTAGATGAACTTAAGCTTCATCAAGAGAGAGAATCATCATCTGCTCATATTTTTGTTCTAATAAGACAACACATAAGACATGAACCTCCTAGCTTCATGTAGAAAACAACCCACATCCTTGGGCTATCTACTTCAGCAAACGTGATTATCCATGGCAACAAGGAAACTAACTTCTGAATTAGAGATCTAGCACACTGCCGCATCTTTGAAGCACAGTTCAAGAAACTGTGACATCCTGGACTTCTTCTTGCTAACAAATAAGAGAGTAGGACCTCTGCCTAGCAGTTGATGGCGAAGTATCAACCTTCGTGAAAATTGGCTTGTGGGTTCTTGAACTGTCTAGTCGAACTGATAATCACATGTCTGATAGTGTGAATGAATCAGGGCCATGAAAGGGGACCTGAATCATCGAGAGGTGCAAATATAACAGTAAGTGCCTAGAAATCACGGTCCTTGTGGATGGGCAGGGGATATAAAGAATAGAACGTCCAATATTTCTCAAACAACTACATATCCACAAGACAATATATATATAGTGTGTGTGTGTCTGTGTGTGTAAAAGCAAGTAGACATCACAGGAAAAGGAAGATAAAGAACCGACCAACCGATTTATGCCAGAATAACAATGGAGTCTTAGTGAAGTTTCACATGTGAGGAGATAATAGATTAGATCCATCGTATTGGTGATGTTCCTTTTGGAATGTGGTGTCATCGCTAAGTACATGCCAAGAGTATAGTTGGTCTATCAAAATCAGATTGCTTAACCCTTTAGTCTAATGTAGCGACAACTGTTTCAACCTAGTTTTGTGTGAACCCTCTGCCACAATGACTACTTTGTACATAGGGCATTAGTTCAAGGTAAATTGGAAATCTTGGAAATATACACAATTGTTATTCTATCCAATCCACCTGTGTGACTAGACTGTACGTTGTACTACCAAAGATGAAAATTATGTTGACTATATACTCCTTCACCTGTTGTACATCATACACTAATATCTACATTGCACATAAGAAACACATTTCCTTTGCACCATATTGTTAGGTACATGCCAAGGGTTTAACTATTTTGTTATTGCTTGACCCTTAAATCTAATGTAGCAATAGTTAATGCAGTCCAGTTCCATGTGAACCGTCTGCCACAACAACTACTATGTACTTATGGCATAACTTCCAGACAAATTGGAAATCTTGGAAATTTGCACAACTATATTTCTATCCAATCCACCTGTGCGACTGGACTGTACGTTGTACTATCAAAGACAAAAATTATGCCAACTATATATTCGTCTGTCTGTTGTGCATCGTACACTAATCTCTACACTTCACATAAGCAACACATTTGTTTCACACCATAATGATAACTAATACATCAAAATAATAATTCTTTGTATCTTCTTACACTACTGTACAAATCTAAAAACTTAGCAGTTATACGCACTTCTGCACAATTATATCCCCAGACAGGTAAACTCCCAAGCATGCTGCATGGACTAATAAACTCTTAACACAATGTGTTGTTATGCACAGGCATAACAACACAGTGATAGATTACGCGCATTCGCATATGTATATCTCCTGCACAACAACACTTGGTGTAATAGTTATCAATGTTATCAATGCATAACAATACTCTATTACTGATAACATTGATAACCATTTGAATTGTGGAGTTGAGGGAATGCATTTTCCTATTTATATTCAATCTTAATAAATTTAACTTAATATTAAAGAAAAACTAGTTAATTTAAGATTATAATAAATTCATCTTAATATTCATTTTAAGATTATAATAAATATATTCTAGTATATGTAAAATGAAAGGTTTAAAATTGGCTATTCTTCATTTGTATTTGGAATAGTTGGCCAAATGTTTTTTACAATTTTATAAAGTTTATCAAAGTTGTGTTAAATTTAAATATTAAATTAAATATTTTGAAAATTAAAAACCGAATTTAAAATTTTTAAAATGTAATTTCTTTTGTTCTATGAAATGACTTATCATATGACTTATCATATCTAGTTTCAAAACAAATTTCCAAATGTACAAATTCTCTAACAAATAAATAGTAAATAATAAAAATCCATCATTGCCAAGTTTCTTGGGACTTAATTACCATTGACAACCGTTAACAACTAATATGTCTAGGTGTCTTGGGGCCTAGTTAACACTGACAACTACCATATACAATTGTGTACTGACCTCATCTGATGGTGCTTCTGTTCAAATTTGCTCACATTGTCTCAGGTTCATTCAATACCAGGTAACATCAAAATAATATATAGAAAAAAAATTGATACACAACCTTGATAGCTTCCCCATCCTCTGCAGCCTTCCACATCGTAGAATCCCTAACATGTGTTTATTTGTACATTATTAAATTCATTGCCCTGTTCCCGGTATTAGTAGTAGCTTATTTCCCTTGCTGCAATTTTCAAGAGCAACATATCTACTATGTAGATAAGCAATACATTTTCTTGGCACTGCTTGTACATGCATAGCCTTTGCTCGTAAATGCAACCAAACAAATTCACTATAAACCAGTGACCTATTTCATACATTACGTTACTTGTCACCATCATGGATGTGTAACCATTGAAAATGCGGGTGTGCAGAAGTATAACAATGAGAGACAATGGCTTGTGCCAGTTCTCCGCACAATGCCTAAAAACACAACATCTTATATCAGATACCTTCCAAAAAGTAATACCCATAATAATAAACCATCAAGCAATGTACAGATAAGAAACACATTTGCTTCACATTGCTTCTAGATGTGTTTGGTCCTAAATGGGTGCAAACCAATTTATTATAAACCAATGACCTATTTTGCAAATTACATGGCTTGTCACAATCATGGATGCGGAACTATTCGAAATCCTGGCTGCAAAAGTCTAGTAATGAGGGACGTTGACCTGTATGGGTTCCTCACACAAGAATTAGAAACACAACAACTTAACTACACTAAGTATAGGTGTGTAGGATGCATAAGGATTCAAAATAGTCTCAGTGAATGCTTTCTCTATTATTAGTCCCTGTGTTGGTCCTTTGCAGTTATGCAACCCATATAGCTATACTTGGTCTACTTAGCACTATGCATGTCTATGCCTTGTGTATCTTCAAAATATATTGACATAATTCCTGCTCTTTCCTTCTAAATCATAACAAATGAATTTACTATAAATTAATGATCTATCTTGCAAATTACTTTGCTCATCACAATCACCAATGTGGTACCATTTGAAGCACGTAAGTGTGAAAGTGCAACAATGTGTGAGCACAATGTGTGAGCACAATGTGTACCACTTCTCTGTATAAGTCTTAAAGATATAGTCCCATGTAGACTGAGAATAGATACATGATAATGCCATAGCACTAGCAATATGAAACGTTTGTACAAGTGTTGGAACAATGGATTGATTGAACGAGCATTTAAAATAATATGTGTGATTGCTTTGTAAAGCAAACACTTGCGAACAACATTGACAAATCGCACCAACAAAAGCACCTGAACAAATTGTAAAAAAACAACACGAATAAAGGCATCACAACATACAACAATCAAGGCATTAAAACAAAGTGCAAAACTTTTTCAAATGTCCACCCGCGAAAGCATAGTAGATTGTGAACATGTCTTTCTTTCGCACAACCATCGAAAACATAACAACCCTTTATTATGCTCGCCACATTATTGTGCCCAATTCGAACACACACAACCAATAACTATGCACACTCAGAAAAACATGTCAGCAACAAATCCATTTGCACAACCATTGACATGCAGAACTGCTAGTGCCAACATGCAAAATGACTGCAATGCAAGAACGCCATAGAATTGCTAACAGGCCAAATTTCCATTGTGTGACACAAAAACAAATTGTACAAAGAACAAAATACATAGCTATGCGATGTGCATAATCACAAATGCAGAACCTGTACCGGTTCCTCGCACAAGGGTAAAAAACACAACATATTAACTACACTAAGTATAGGTGTGTAGGCTGCATAAGGATTCAAAATGGTCTAGTCGAATGCTTGCACTATTACCAGTCCCTGTGTTGGTCCTCCACACGTATGCAATCCACATAGCTATACTTGGTGTACTTATCACTTTGTATCTCTAAGCCTTGTGTATCTTCAAAATAGATGAACAAAATGCCCACACTTTCCTTCTAAATCACAACAAATGAATTTACTATAAATCAACGATCTATCTTGCAAATTACTTTGTTCATCAAAATCACCAATGCAGAACCATTTGAAGTGTGAAAATGTAAAAGTGCAACAATATGCAAGGACAACATGTGAAAGTTCTCCACACAAGGCCTAAATATAGACACTCCCATGTTGTCCAAGAAAAGATACACGATAATGCCAAAGTACAATCAATATGAAACATCCATACAAGAATTGGAACAAAGGATTGACTGCACGAGGATTTTAAAAAGTCAATGCGATTACTTTGCAAAATAGGAGTCTGCAAACAACATTGACATATTGCACCAACAAAAGCACCCGAACAAATCGTAAAAAACAACACGAATAAAGTCATCACATCATACAACAACCAAGGCATTACAACAAAGTACATAATTGTTGCAAATGTCCACTCGTAGAAGCATAACAGATTGTGAGCATGTATTTTTTCTACACAACCATCGAAAACACTTTAACCCTTTATTATGCTCACCAAAAACCTGTGCCAAACGCGAACACACATCACTATAACTATTCACACTCAGAAAAGCATGGCAAAGCCATCTGCAGAACCACCAACATGTCGAACTTCTAGTGCCAACATGCAAAACGACAGCAATGCAAGAACGTTGGAGAATTGCCAACAGACCAAATGACCATTGTGCCACACAAAAAAAACTACACAGAGCACCAAAGACATAGCTATGTGAAATGTGAACAAACCATCCAATCAAAAGTTTTCGCACATAAGTAGCAACACATTGCACTTTGCAACACTGAACATCTGCAAATGAACTAGGATCCCATGTGTTGCAACAATTGCATCAGATTCCTTAGATGAAGGCATATCTTTCAGAAGAAAAAAAATGCAGCTATATGCATATCCAAATGCAAATAAAGATGTGAAATACATAACTACACCGAGTTCCTGCACATGTCCATCGCAAAATTATTGTCAATGTTGACATGCCAAAGCACCACAATGAAAAGATGCCACATAATTGAAAATGGACTGAATATTTATTGTCCAAGCCAAAAAACTATGCAAAGCAGAAAAATCGTCAAAACAAACATCTTCGCACATAGGCAACAATAATATATTTCAAAGAATGCAACTATCCGCGCCTTCAAATGCAAATGAAATTCAAAGAGAACTATCAACACATATAATTTTTCACAAGATAAACCGCAACAACCTTAAACAAAACACCAGAGCTAATTCCAATAAAATACAACATCTGCACCATGGATGAACTGTATACTATTAGACAACAAGCACACAAACCTATTGCATCTATCCAAGAAACATAGGTGAATATCCATATTTGCAGATGCAAAATAAGAATCGCTTCAAATTATCCTCACAAGAATTGAAAAAGACCCAATGTTCACTGTCCCAGGAAAAAACCCTGCATGAACAATAGAAGAGACAACCATGCCATATGCCAACAAATTTTCAAAGAAAACCCTAACCCGCTCAAATAGAATGCGAAAAAAAAAACAATAACCAACCATTTTCACCAACTACACAACAAAGTTAATTGCACCACCCCCAAAGGTATTTCCTTGTACACCTTTCACTGTTTTTCGCCCACACGGTTATTGTACAAACAATAATAGGATCCAATAAAACACCAAAACAAACTCCAACAAAACATAACACTTGCACTATGCATCAAGCATATACTATTAGACAACAAGCACACAACCTAATTGCATTTGCATAACAAACATAATTGAATATCTATATCTACAAATGCAAAATAAGAAACAGTTTCTAATCTTCCTTGCCACATAACATCCAATGCACATGATTTCTTACCCTCTGACATAGATTTGCATAATCCCAACACCACAACTCATGCAATTCCCAACACACAACACTTGAACATTGACAACACCTTCATCTTTATGAATGCATTTCTTTCTTATCAATCTTTAATTATCTCCCTTGCACACTTTTTGTAAGAAACCTTGACCCACTTAAATTGCCTCTACAAAGAAAAGAAAAAAACAATCATCCATTTCAACAAGCAACAGAGAAGAACTAACTGCACTACGCAAAATAAGAATCAATTTTTAATCTTCCTAGCAATATAGCACATAGTGCACATGATTTCTTACCATCTGACATAGATTTGCAAAAGTCCAACACCACAAATCCTGCAACTCACAACACACAAGACACCTTTTTCACTTGTTAACCTTTAATTGTCTTTAGCTTACACACTCTCTGCAACAAACCCTCGCCTGCTTAAATCATTCCTGCAAAAAAAAAAAAACAACGAACCATTTCAACCAATGACACAACATAACTAATTGCACTACACATGAACATAACTAATTGTTGTATGTATCCAACCAAGATGGCTCAAAACAAGATACTAGATGCACAAGATTTCCTACCCCACTTCTGAAGAACCTTGTCTTTCTCACTCGTAGCATACTATATCACGTTAGCATGAAAATATCTCAGCAACAATTACTTTGAACATAAAACTTAATTAAAACTCGTTCCAATCCATAAAATCCCCCGCACATAATCATCTATACAGTACACATAAATCTATTTATATTTATTAAAATCTATCTATACATTGTATGATAATAAATACATTTGCATATTCTCCATTCAACAACTGACACTGTGACAAGCTTTAGGAACCGATATCCTCTCAAAACTTTGATAGTAGTACTTGCACCCATCCCAACCATGCGTTACAGCTCCACAATTAAATCACTTATTAAATTGCCTTAAATTGCCACCATCGGCCCGACAATAAGATGTTGTTTTGAATGACCAATCAGAAGCCAACAAAAAAAATTGAATCGCTTGCAACAAAGTTCAACTATGGAAAAAAATGATAGATTTTTGGTTAACGCAAAAACTAATTAGCAGTCAACGCAAAATCGATTGTTATAGTCCTAGGCCTTTTGCAAGGACTAATAAGACTTTAATTTAAATCTCTTCGAATAAATGTAGAAGAGGCAAAATACAAATCCATAAAGATTTTTACAAATTATTTCTTAAATTATTTTAATATTATCTTTTATTAAAACGAAATTGTCCCTACAAAGGAAGAAGTTTTTTCTTTAGATGACATAGAGTTCGGGGTTAAGCGGCTTGCAAATGGGAAAGCTAAGGACATTAAAGGCTACCAAGATGAAATTTTTAAAATCGGAGGGCCTATCCGTATCCCTCACATACACAAGCTCTTCAATTTAGCAGTCAAGTGGGGCTTCCCTAAACCTGGACACAAAGCCTCATTGTTCCTATTTTTAAAAATGGGGATAGAAACATTCCCTCTAATTATAGGACCATTATGATTAGCCCGATTTTAGCCAAGCTTTATGGAATTGTTTTGGAAAATAAGATTAGTCTTTGGCTAGAAAGTCATGGTAAAGAACTAAAGGCCAGGCCGGGTTTAGGAGATGTCATTAAACTGTGGACCATCTTGTTACCTTTAGGATCATCGTAGAGGAGTTCCACAATACTAAAACCAATATTTTTTGTTGTTTTGTTGACTTTAGAAAATATTTTGACATGGTTCCTAGGAAAAACCTTTGGAATAGGTTGGAAGAGATAAAAGTGCCTCTCGAGTTGAGAGTTGTTGCAATAAGGATGTATGGGAACATTATTGATAAATTTAAAAACATTGAGGGCTGGTCAAAAGAGATTAACTGCAATATTGGAGTCAAACAAGGTTGTCCCTTGTCCCCTACCATTTTTGGCATATACATTGACAAGTTAGAAGATTGCTTGGAAAAAAAAGGTTGTGTCAACCCTAGTCTCACTAGTATAGTCATCAATCTTCTTCTTTATGTTGATGATATCGTTCTTATGGCAAGGAGTCCCCATGATCTTGAAAACCAACTAATAATCCTCAAGGATTTTTTCTCCAATATGGGTATGACTGTTAATATTGATAAGACTAAGGTCATGATTATTAAATCCAATAATATTACTTATGGTACCTTCATATATGACAACAACAACTTGAAGGAAGTGACTTCATACAAATATCTTGGAATTGATATTCACCACAAACTCAATTGGAATTATAGCATTGAGAAAAGGATTATTGGGGGATGGAAAGCTTATTATGGGCTTCAAAACAATTGTAAATCAACTGATCTTTGGAGTTGGGATAAGAAGAAACTCCTCTTTGAGACTCTTGTTACACCTGTTATTCTTTATGGATGTGAAGTCTGGGGTTGTAGTATCTCTCGTGAATCCTGGAGAAAGATAGAGCAAATACAAAAGAATTTTATAACCTATAATCTCAAAATTAAAGGAAATACTCCCTATCCCATCCTCTTAGAAACAAGCCTCTCCCCCATTGAGAGTGTGGCTATGACTAGATACCTAATGTATAAGAACAAGTTAAACAACATGGAAGACAAGAGGCTTCCTAAAATTGCTTCAAAATCAAGTTGTAACCACCATCGACTCAAGTGAGGATGGCATAAAGATGCCCGGTCTTGGCTAGACTATTGGGGAATCATGGAAGACACCATTTTGTAGAATAAAGATACTAGTAAAAAATCGTTAAATCAAAATTTAAGGAGAAAATGTGGTGTGATAAAGAGTTAGAGGAAAAAAGAAAGTTAAGGTATTATAAGGATGTAATCAACCCTAATCTAGAAGATCAAAATTATCTATCTATTTTTCCAAGTGTAAAGAAAAAAATAAGCATTGCTAAGATAAGAACAAATTCTCACGAGCTCCATAGTGAAACTGGGAATTGGTCAATTCCTAAAACGTCATGGGATGAAAGAGTGTGTCACATTTGTGACACTAAGAAGGTTGAAGATGAAAAGCACTTTCTCTTAGATTGTCCAGCCTATACCCATATTAGATCTCATTTTCAAAATATTTGTCACACTACCAACATTCCTAACCTCTTAACTCAACAAAAGTATGGTGATCTTTGAAAGCTTCTCTTAATGCTTTTCGAGCACAGAAACAAAAATCTAAAGAATCGCAAGTAATCTCTTACCCTCTTAAGGTCCGATACACCAATTCGGTCTTAGTGGATTTTAATCATCATCATCGTCATTTTAATGTTGACTAATCATTATAAAAAATGTATTGTTGGTAATGTAGTGAGATAAGGAGTGCATAATGCACTGACAAATCTAAGCCAAGCATAGGAAATAATTAAATAAAAAAATAAAAAAGTTTAACAATTTAAAGAATATATTTAAAAGTTTTTGTTAATGGTAAAAACTACAATGTCCAGGTTGAGAAAACAAATTTTGATTAAGTGACTATGATTGGGGGATTTAATATACAAAATTTGTCTAGGGATCATACTTGGCCCATCTACATAAAATAACGCCCAACATAAACAAATTGGCTTACAATGTATAAACATGTCACATAGAAGAAATAAACCTAGATAAGATGAATAACAATACTCTATGTTAACCATTCAATTTGTACACATTCACATATATTAAAAACATTAAAGAAGAATAAAACCATATAGAGGAAGATAACTAATTTTAGTTTAAATTAGTAGAAGTGTATGTATTGTCTTTGATCAAAATAAAGTTTTTACTCATTGTAATGTATTTTTAATAATCAAAAATTGGTTGTAGTCGTGGCGAACAAGAAGTTAATACAAAGTAGAAATTATCAAGTTTAGAGTTAGACCTTTAAGAAGTCCCAAAAACTCATAAGTGTCACCTAGTAACTGAGCTATTCTTGTTGTTTATATATAGATATGAAATCAACTTGTATAATTCCTAACAAATTGTGCTAGTAAGAAAACCTTTACAATACATTGAAAAACTTGAAATTAATTAAAGTCATTCCCAATTAGGGCTTCTTGTTTGATGTTGGCTTGTAGATTGGATTCCAAATTTGTTATTGCCATCTCCATGTCACCTTAAGCTTGTTGAATAGTCTCATCCTCTTTTACCTCAAGTCGAATGAAACTAGTGGAAGCATTTAGAGGAGGAGCCAATGAATGCAAGGATTCTCCATGAAGGTGCAAACTTTGAATTAAGCATGAGATCAATTCATAAATAAAATTTAGATTCATTTCTAGTTCTTGAATCTTTTTGCTTATGCTTTCTAACAATGTAGAAAACAAAGTTAATGACAAAAAGGTAGAAAACAATGTTGTAATTGTAAATGTAAACTCCTCGATATAAGTTTAAAAACAAAAGTTATGAAATTTCAAACTATAAAAAATACATATATAAATGTAAACGTGGTAGTCTAAATGTTCTACTTTTTGGGGGTTTTTTGGTTACTTTTTCCATTTGATTTTTCCCGAAATCCGGTGATGAATGGTTGGATATGCAGATTTGAGTGGCTAAGTTTATATAATGCGAGTGCGCCAAGGGTATTTCAGCACGCTGAATCCATTTATGCATTCAGAAAAGCAATTTAAACAACAGAAAATAAAGATTTTGTTTAAATTTACATCGCCAAATTCCGGCCAATTCCTGCGAAAAAACCCAAAAAATAGAACGTTTAGCCAACGCCAATATAAACTCCTCAATATAAACTTAAAAGCAAAAGTTATGACTATAAAAAAAAATACATATATTGAAAAGGGAGAGTGCAAATATTCAGGTTTAAGGGATAACCAACACGTATGAAATTTAATAATTACATGTAGTTTAAAAATCGTTTTCATGTTATTTAATTATTATATTGAAAAAACATTAATATTTATGCTTAAACAAAGGATAACCAATTTTTCCAAAACATAATTTTTTTTTTAATCTAGATTTAATTTTTTTTTTTATTTATTTTAAAATTATTTAAATATCATTTTTTATTATTTATTTTAAAATGATTTAAATATTGTTTTCATGTTATTTAGTTATTATATTGAAAAAAACATAAATATTTATGCTTAAACAAGGGATAACCAATTTTTTCAAAACATAATTTTTTTAATCTCAATTTATATTTTTTATCAAATTATTCTTTTTATTATTTATTTTAAAATTATTTAAATATCCTTTTTTATTATTTATTTTAAAATTATTTAAATATCCTTTTTTATTATTTATTTTAAAATTATTTAAATATCCTTTTCATGTTATTTAGTTATTATATTGAAAAAAACATAAATATTTATGCTTAAACAAGGGATAACCAATTTTTCCAAAACATAATTTTTTTAATCTCATTTTTATATTTTTTATCAAATTATTTTTTATTATTTATTTTAAAATTATTTAAATATCTTTTTTATTATTTATTTTAAAATTATTTAAATATCTTTTTTTATTATTTATTTTAAAATTATTTAAATATCATTTTCATGTTATTTAGTTATCATATTGAAAAAAACATAAATATTTATGCTTAAACAAGGGATAACCAATTTTTCCAAAACATAAATTTTTTAACCTCAATTTATATTTTTTTATCAATTTATTTTATTTTTATTTTTTTTAAATTATTTAAATATCTTTTTTTATTATTTATTTTAAAAATTATTTTGGTATCAGAGCAGGTTGCCTTTAGAACAGTTTAACCACTGGGAAAATTCTGAGCAGAGATGGATGACCATGAGCACATTTCAAATGGGATTCAAAAATTTGATGGAAGAAATTATACATACTGGTGTGATAGAGTGAAAACTTACCTAACAACTTTGGGAGTAGAAATTTGGTACTAAGTTGTAAATGGCTATGTAATCCAAAATAATGCTCCAACCGATCCAAATGGGAAGAAGCTTATGAGTTGTAATTCAAAAGCCAGACATGTTATTCTAGCAGCATTGGCACCAACCATTGNTAGCAAAGTGATGGGTTGTAGCACTGCTAAGGATGTATGGGACAAACTCAAGAGCATCTACGAAGGTGATCCAAAAGTTAAGCAGGTCAAGCTTCAACGACATAGAGAAGAATTTGAAAATTTGAAGATGAATGAAAAGGAAGGTATTGCAACCTATTTTCTTAGAGTTGATGAAGTTGTTAATGTTATCAGAGGATTAGGTGAAGAGATCGATGAATCCTTGGTTGTACAAAAAGTGTTGAGATCACTTCTCTTGAAGTATGATGCTAAAGTCTCTGCCATTGAAGAAACTAGGGACTTGACCAAAATGACAATGGATGAATTACATGGGTCTCTTATAGCATATGAAATGAGAACAGGTACAGAAAGTGACCAACCAAACAATGAAGCAGCCTTTAAAGCCATAAAGAAGACAAAAGACAAGGATAACAACCTTGATGAAGAAATAGCAAATTTCATAAGAAGGTTCCAGAAGGGAAGTGGAAGATACAAAGGTAAGTCTCCTCTCAAATGCTTTAACTGTGGTAGAACAGGACATATTGTTGAAAACTACTACTATAAAAAGAGAAGTCTCAACAATAAAAAGAGCTTCTACTCCAAGGATGATGACATCTCCTCAGATAAGAGTGATGAAGAAGATAATGATGGAGGAGAAGTCCTCTTCATAACCTAAGAAACCTAGGATGATGATCACAAGAATTCTAAAGAAGAAGAAATCATTTTTGAAGAAGATTCAGATGAAGAAACCAACCTTGATTCCTTTTGGGGATACAAAGACAATGCATAGAGTGAACAAGAAGATGAGAATCTCGAAAAGTTGAAGCATGTTGAAACTGAAAATAGAAACCTTAGAAACACAAACATAATACTAAAAGGTAAATTGAGTAGTTGTGAAGAAGAGAATTACAAGCTTCAAAAGACCATTAATAGCTTGAAGAAACAATTAGAAGATTATGAGAAATTGAAAGCAGAATTGGATCACACAAAAGGGGAGCTCCTATTGACAACAGAGAAGTTGAAGAAGTTTGAAAAAAACACTGAAAAATTAGATGAGATCCTTAGCAATCAAAGATCTCCAAACAACAAGACAGGACTAGGATACAATGACAGTTTGAAGACAACAAAACAAGAAAAGGAAGTTGAAAATGATGAAACCAACATTCCAGAACAAGTTGAACAACAAGATAGAAGACTAGAATTCAGAAGAAATGAGACATCAAGAAGATCCTCTCCCATCAGGTATGAAAGCAATCATTATGGAGGAAACTACAGAAGAATAGATTGTGAACCCAGATGGACCACACCACAAAGAAGATCACTTACGCCCAGGTATCAAAATTTCTTTCTTGGACATTGTTATACTTGTGGAAATTTTGGACACAAGGCAATCAATTGTAGAATCAATGAAANGAATAACTATGCAAGCTACATGAATGGTGAAAATAGTAGATATGGAAATGTTCGTAGACCTGTCAACAGAAATTATAATCCATTTGACCCATTAATGGATCAAAATATTGTATGTTACAAGTGCAATAATCTTGGTCACAAAGCACAAGATTACAGAGAGATGAAGGAAGATAATTGTATGCCAAAAGTCTGCATACCAACTACAACATGGAAAAGGAAAGAAATTCCACACAATGAAAATTGTCGAATAGCATTGGTCGCTTAAGAATGCAAAGAAGAAGATGAATGGTTCATAGACAGTGGGTGCTCATCTCATATGACCGGAGATCAAAGAAAATTTGTCAGCTTGAAGAAAAATGGTGGAAATGTTGCATTTGGAGATGACTCATCTACCAAAATACTTGGAAAAGGAACTGTAAAGCTTGGAAGTAAAAATGTAAAAGAAGGAAAAGTCCTATTGGTTGAAGACTTGAAGAATAATCTACTTAGTGTTAGTAAAATGTGTGATCAAGGATACACTCTTACGTTTGACTCCCGAAAATGTAAAATCAAAGAAAATAACTTAGGAAGATTAGTTGCAACTGCAACAAGAAGACCGAACAACATATACATCCTAGACATGAAGAAGAGAGAGAAGATAGAAGCCACAGAAAAGGATTCCAAGGAAGAAAAAGTCTCAAAGACCAAAAATAAGGATGAAGTATTATTGAGTGCCACATGTTCAGGGGGAGTAGCCCCAAGGAAGAGAGTTACCTTTTGCCATTAAACTCGGGGGGAGAATCCCTACCCTTTTCCATTGATGCCAAAGGGGGAGAGAAATTGGGATCATGATGATAGGGGGAGCATGAGTGTTGCCATCAATGACAAAGGGGGGATTGTTGGAATATTGGTTGTTGTCATTGATGTCAACCCTAGTCATGGGTTTTGGACCGCAAGATTGATGAAGGTATTTGGACATGAAGGACAATGCACATGAATATACAACACCTATGGATGGATAGTATATATCATGTTGTTTTCGGTGGTATGTGGAACATCACGTGGATCCTCATGGTTGAGGAGAAATAAATTTTTGAATATGACAAAGTCAATTGAAGAAAGAAGTACATGTAGGCCCTGAAGATAATTAAAGAAAAGAATTACAAAATAAGAAAGTGTCAGGTTTGCCCTAATGTTAAAAGTAAGTGACATAAATGGTAGAAATAAATATCATTATACATTCATTTGATACACAAGTCGAATTTCAGAGGAAATCGGAAGTAAAGAAGGCCAGATTTCAAGGGAGGATGAAGTCTTTCGGTGATGTGTTCTAAGGTATGTTATTTTCAGGTCATCTTACCATTTTTGCTATAATTTTTTTTCTAGAATGATTCAGATGGTGAAATTGTTATGGTATTGAGAAGACATATCAAGGTACCCATGGTTAAAGTTTAAGCTCTTGATTCACTATAATTATGGAGATACACTATGTGGAAGATAGGGTTTTTGGCCAGTCCTGAAGCTAGTCAATAAACAAGTGTTCCGGGTAAAACAGTCATAACTTCTTCATAGAGAATCCAAATTACATGGGACAAATTGCATTGGAAAGAGTATGGACTGTAGTTTCTTGTGTGTGAGTTTTAGAATCTGATATTAAATATTGAGCACGGGACATTCTGTACAAGTTTGGTCTCCTGAATAAACCAGAATTGAACAAGGTCAACCATTCTCTATATAACTTCTTTTTGGGGAGGATTCAAGAAGTGAAACTTGGAGAAGTTTTAGAGAATAAATTGAATAATATTATCTACAGAATCAGACTATTCCAAGAATTGAATAATTGTAGAAATTGAAGAAGTCTCAAGAAGCATTATCAGGTTCTATGTGATGGTTGGTTGATGGTGATGATTTAATGTGAAGTTTTATTATCTCTTGTATATTCTTGGGTGGAAGGAAGGGGCAAGGATAGAGAGTTCAATGATCTCTTGATATTGGAGGATTGTATCTTCCTCTTGGAGTTTTATCCCTCCCTTTACATTTGGAAGTTGTAGCTACCTTTGGAAGTCATTACTTCCCTTGAACAATAACTATTGATTATTTCTCATATATTGTGCATGGTGTATTGTGGTGTATTGGTGTAACTCTTATACTATTGTTCATTGATCATTGGATATAATTGAATGGTTTAAGTATAAGTTGAAAAAGGTTTTAAATTGTACTTGATATTGATTCACCCCACTCTTAGTATCAACAATTGGTATCAGAGCACTTTCCTTGGCAGACATTGTGGGCAAATATTTTTTATTTTTGCAGATTTTTTTTCGGAGAAGAAAAAAGAGGGCCGAGACATTCCAAAATTTTTTGGTATATCTCTGTGAAAAATTTGCAGAAACAGGTTGTATATCTGAGTTCCTCTTAGAAAAACACCGAAGTTGAAAAAAAAAATCGTCTGAAACGGAGTCCTGAGACCAAAATAATTTTATGCTTAAACAAGGGATAACCAATTTTTCCAAAACATAATTTTTTTAATCTCAATTTATATTTTTTATCAAATTATCTTTTTATTCTTTATTTTAAAATTATTTAAATATCTTTTTTTATCATTTATTTTAAAAATTATTTTGGTATCAGAGCAGGTTGCCTTCAGAACAGTTTAACCACTGGAAGGAAAATCCTGAGCAGAGATGGATGACCATTTCAAATGGGATTCAAAAATTTGATGGAGGAAATTATGCATACTGGAGTGATAGAGTGAAAACTTACCTAACAGCTTTGGGAGTAGACATTTGGTACTCAATTGTAAATGGCTATGTAATCCCAAATAATGCTCCAACCGATCCAGATGAGAAGAAGCTTATGAGTTGTAATTCAAGAGCCAGACATGTTATTCTAACAAGATTGGCACCAACCATTGCTAGCAAAGTGATGGGTTGTAGCACTGCTAAGGATGTATGGGACAAACTCAAGAGCATCTACGGAGGTGATCCAAAAGTTAAGCAGGTCAAGCTTCAATGACATAGAGCAGAATTATATTGAAAAAAACATAAATATTTATGCTTAAAAAAGGGATAACCAATTTTTCCAAATCATAATTTTTTTAATCTTGATTTAATTTTTTTATCAAATTATTTTTTTATTATTTATTTTAAAATTATTTAAATATCATTGAAAGTATGAGTGAAGAATAATTTATATATATTTAATTTGATTTTAAATTTAGTAAATATTTTTACAATTATTTAAATATATATATATATATATATATATATATATATATATATATATATATATTGTAAGTTAGAGTATTGTATTGATTCCTTTCAAAAAAAATTACATATGTCTGTGTTGCTACTAGCCACATGGTCGCAGTGCCCAGAAGGGAAACCATTGCGCCAGATGTCCAAAGCTAGTTTGGCCAATAGTCCAAAAAAAATCATGGCTTCGATGCCTAGATAGGAGACCACCATCACCAGAGTCATGCCACTGAAAATTAACTAGACTACTAGGCCACTTAGGGCCGAGGTGCATAGCAATTTGCAGAAAAAACAGTAATGACTCTAAAAACCTGGACTAAGACGCAGTCCTGCGAAAACCTGCTTCGTCGGTGCTTTGCCTTTCTCACGTTCTGCCATGGCTTGTTGAAGATACAACCTGAACATCATCAGGGCATCCACTTTTCTCCAACGGTCGGTTTCCCTCTGTTGTGTGTCGAGCATTGCCGCTTTAATCTCCTCCAAGTCTTTTTTCATCAGTTTAATAACCTTCAGGTCTTTTTTCATCAAATTGACAGTCTCCAAGAGTTTTGTTCTGTCTGCGCACTTAGCACAGGAGAAGTTGGGGTGAGTGTGGAGCGAGGAGGAGGAGGCGGGTCTCAAAGGGGAGGTGGGATGAGGGGTGGTGAGAGGGGGGCGAGGGGGGGATGGCGGGTAAGAGGGACATGTAGGGGGGGACAGAGGTGGAGGCGCAAAGCCAAGCGAGTTCCCATACAGATCGAACCACTCGACCCTACAGTCGTAGGGGTTCGAGAGAGGGGAGAGGTCGCAAGGTGGTTGTTTGCAAGTTGTATGGTCGGAGGGTAACTGGTTCGGGCCAGGCACGAGGAGGGGTGCCACTGGAGGAGCTTCATCAAGGGGTTGGGTTGCACCAAGGGGAAGGAAAGCTAGAATAGCTTCAATGGCTGGGTCTGCTGGGAGAGCCTCCGGGGTAGGGTCTGCTGGGAAAACTTCTGGGAGCACTGCATGAGGAGCGGTCAGTTCATCCTGAGCCTCTGAGGTAGGCGATTTTCTTCCACGAGCCAAGTACCAAGTTTCTCCCCGCTTTGGCTTCCCATGGGATGTGGCATGGTGACGAGCGAACCCCGAAGCCTAGCTAGAATCCACAAGAGGTCGCACCGGAGCTCGAAGGTTGGACGGAGGGAAGGGAGAGCTCTGAAAAAATGGTGCTCAGTAATGCTAACAGGAAAATGAGGTTCCAGAGACCCCATCATGTCCAGAAGAAGTGGGAGTCAGGGTGTGAGCTGAAGCAACAGGAAGGAGCGTATGTGCGGCTTCATGAAGGTGCACAAGTTGTAGAGCTCCCCGAGCAGGTGAACGTCGATTCCCAAAAGCAAGAAGGAGGGTGGCGGCAAGTAACGTAAATATCAAAGGTGACCAGGGTAAGGACGTGGCCGAGGTCGTACGCCAGGTGGTTGAGGAGGTGGCCAGGTAGTGGAAATCCTAAAAGGAGTTGTCATGTCAGGAGAGCACCCCATCCGGGGACAATTATTTAAATATTATTAAGAGTTTGGTTAAACAATAATTTATATGTTGAGAGTATTTTTGGACAAGGGACCCCCTTAAGCCATGGATTTGACTCCTAAATTCTATGAAGGTATACATTCCCTACCCCACTCTAGATTTAAACCTATAACCTCCAAGAAGAAAACACATACTCTTAACCTTTTTTTTTGTAAGTGAGTGTGGGAATCTATATTACTGGTAAGTATTATGATACAAAAGTGGGGATCCTGGTCTGCCTAGAAGGAAACCAGACCAGGGGGTTCATGCTACTCGAGTTGATAGTTGTGGTGGATGGTACTAGTCTTCCACCAGGGAAAACCAGACCAGACCTTCCATACCAATTTTGAATAGACACAGACATAAAGAAAAAAAAAAACTAAAACATCCCCCTAAACCAGAGTTTGTAATAGGTCTTAACTAACCTACCATTTCCTGGCATAACTGCCATTAGACTAACAAATCATAAATATGAAACTATGAGGTGTTGCAACACCTGGGGGTGCTACTTCCCGCCATACACCTAACTCTTGTTATCTTCCTTCGGGGAGACCGTGCGAGTCTTCCTGATTTGGGTTGGGGCGCCTTGTCCATCAACAGGCGTGATGTCCATGTGATGAGCATAGCGTAGGTAAAGGTGAAACTGAGCCGCCAACTGTTCCAGCTTGCATTTTTGGTCCTTCTCTACCTCTACTAACAGTTTGATAATAATTTCCAAATTGTTGAGGCGATGTAGGATCTCATCCAGCATTGTCTTGTTTTCCCTGTTATCCTCCTGTCTGGCTTCTTCCTTCTCTAAATTCACTTTCCCGATCAACATCTTGGTTAGCCAAGCCATCTCTATCATTTTTTGGTAGAGGTTTTACCTGGGTCGCGTGGCCCCTAGATCAGTTACCCAGTCCGCTTCTTGTAGCATGTCATCCCACTCTTTACCTTTGCACTTGTCCTTTAATTCCTTTTTCCACTGGGTAATGGTCGCCTTCTCCTTTGGCGCAACAAGATTATGGAAGGTTCCCTTCGCATCCTTCGTTGCCTGCTCCATTCTTGTTATCCACCGTGAACTGTTAAGGACTTCCTTCCCAAGGGGGTTCCTCTTCCTATGTGTATGCTTCAGTTGGCCATCTCGCTTTTCTTGCCGCAGCTCCTGCTCTGGCTACTCGACCTGTACCTAACTTCACATGTATCCTTACTTTTTCTGCCCTTGAAACTGTAATAACCCTTACTATTGCGCTCCTTCTCTTTGCGTCTATTCATGTTGTCCCTCTTCTTATTAGATTTCCCCCGCTGTGAGCCTATACTTCCATACATGGTTTTCCCGAGGTGGGGAGCGCTTCCATCATTTTTTATTGTTAAAGCTCGATTGATCATGATGGTTTGTCCTTTATCCCTATACATTCCACTACCCTTGCTCGCTTGTGATCCAACTGTGCTTCTCCCCGTACCTGTACTGGGGGCTGGTGGATCGTTCCTGGTTATCACCAACCCCTCATGCCTTAAGTCATTCATTGCATTCGACTTGTTGTCTGCCCATTCACCCATACTTTCCCCGCAAGTCTTACTAACATATCGGCCTTGCTTTTGGTCGCCCACCTGCTGCTTATTGTGATCTTACATGATAATTGGTGGCCAAGTGTTAGGCAATCATATTCTGCCTGGGTCCCATGTACCTTTCGAGAGGCCTTGCATTGTCCTCCTCAATGTGACTTTCCATGATTAAGCTGTCATCACAATCTTTTGTCGCCAGATGGCAACAATCTGTCCTGAGTTTCTCGCTCGGAATGTTGATCCAGACATCGTCTAGTTCTGGACCTTCCTTGCTAACCCCCTCATTGGTGAGTCTGTCCACAAGAGAATTCGTTGACCTGTGCACCCACCGCAAATCCATTGTTTTCAATGTTCTTAGATGCTCCTATATTTTATGTAGGGAGTGTGCAAGGTGCCAGTGTCTCTAAACCTTGCCCACTCTGGTGCCATTTTGGATTTTTTTGTAGTTTTGATAACCAGGGTTTAGTCACCTTCCACGATGGTGTTTTTCATCCTTTCTTGGCTTAGGATTTCAAGGCCAAGCTCTAGGGATCCAAATTCCATTGTGTTGTTGGTTGAGTTTCCCATGCTCCCAGTGTACAGTCGGATGATATTTCAACCACTGTATCTGATCACTCCACCTGCCCCTGCCACTCCCGGATTTCCTTTTGTCTCCCCATCAAAATTCAGTTTGAGGAACCCTGACAGAGGGGGAGTCCAGTTGCAGGATCCTATCTGGAGTTCCGGAACGTGCCCCACGGGTATGTTGTTGCTCCATTCTTTTAGATGGAAAAATTCTAGGATGCGGGAGTCTTGGTCTGTAAGTTGAAATTTCTCCTCATTGCAGTTGTGGATTTTCATCGTTTCTCTTATTTGAGAGACTATTGCATCCTTTAGCATTTTTGTCCATAGGCTGTCATTCCTGAAGATGCATCAGTTCCTTTCTTTCCAAATTTCCCAAAGGATCATCCCCGACGTTAGAGTCCAACAAAGATTCACCATTTCATTTTTGTTGTAACTTTCATTCCAGTTTTTTATGGTTGCGTTGATGTTCCCCTAACCCTATTGGATTGGCGATAGTTGAATGCCGCCCAATCCCAAAGTTTGGTTGTGTAACTGCATTCATCGAGGAGGTGATCAGTTGTTTCCTCTTGGACCTGACAGAGATGGCAACCAGAGGGGCCTATGAAACCCCTTTTCATGAGGTTCTCCCAGGTTAGAATTCGGTTGTGTAGTACTAGCCATTCAAACATTTTGATTTTTGGCCATTGGGGACTTTTCTAGATCTTTTCACACTGTTGCTATGGATTTTCTTGGTCCTATCCCGTGATACAATATCATGCCTCTTTTAAGTTGAATTCATCCCCATTTTTCCTGCCCCACCTCAATTGATCATCTTCTTCCGAGACCCCAATTTTCCTTTTCCACAATTCCTCCTCCACCTCTTTCGTTATTGTTTCTATCTAGGCTCTATTTTGTGGATTAAGCTTGTCCCAGATCCTCCATCTAGCGCTACCATCCCTTTGCTTCCAGTATTGATGGATTTTTGTTTTTCCTTGCCCAATCATTTCCTGCGAAAACCTGCTTTGTCGGTGCTTTGCCTTTCCCACGTTCTACCATGGCTTGTTGAAGATACTGCCTGAACATCATCAGGGCGTCCACTCTTCTCCAACGGTCGGTTTCCCTCTGTTGTGCGTCAAGCATTGTCGCTTTAATCTCCTTCAAGTATTTTTTCATCAGTTTAATAACCTTCAAGTCTTTTTTCATCAAATTGATAGTCTCCAAGAGTTTTGTTCTGTCTGCGCACTTAGCACAGGAGAAGTTGGGGTGAGTGTGGAGCGAGGAGGAGGAGGAGGGTCTCATAGGAGAGGTGGGATGAGGGGTGGTGAGAGGGGTGTGAGGGGGGGATGGAAGTTAAGAGGGACATGTATGGGGGGACAGAGGTGGAGGCGCAAAGACAAGTGATTTCCCATACAGATCGAACCACTCGATCCTACAGTCGTAGGGGTTCGAGAGAGGGGAGAGGTCGCAAGGTGGTTGTTCGCAAGTTGTCTAGTCGCAGGTTAACTGGTTCAGGCCGGGAACAAGGAGGGGTGCCACTGGAGGAGCTTCATCAAGGGGTTGGGCTGCACCAAGGGGAGGGAAAGTTGGAATAGATTCAATGGTCGGGTCTGCCGGGAGAGCCTCCGGGGGAGGGTCTACTGGGAAAGCTTCTGGGAGCGTTGCATGAGGAGCGTTCGGTTCATCCTTAGCCTCTAAGGCAAGTGGTTTTCTTCCACGAGCCAAGTACCAAGATGCTCTCTGCTTTGGCTTGCCATGGGGTCATGGCATGGTGAGGAGCGAACCCCGAATCCTGGCTAGAATCCACAGGAGGTCACACCGGAGCTCAAAGGCTGGACGGAGGGAAGGGAGAGCTCTGGAAAAATGGTGCTCAGTAATGCTAATAGGGAAATGAGGTTCTGGAGACCCCATCATGTCCAGAATAAGTGGGAGCCGGGGTGTGAGCTGAAGTGATAGGAAGGATCATCTGCACGGCTTCATGAAGGCGCACGAGTTGCAAATCTCTCCAAGAGAGTGAACGTTGATTCCCAAATGCAAGAAGAAGGGTGGCAGAAGGTAACGTAAATACCAGAGGTGACTGGGGTAAGGACATGGTTGAGGTCGTACGCCAGGTGGCTAAGGAGGTGGCCATGTGGTGGCAATCCTAAAAGGAGTTGTCATGTCAGGAGAGCACCCCATCCGGGGACAATTATTTAAATATTATTGAGAGTTTGGTTAAACAATAATTTATATGTTGAGAGTATTTTTGGACAAGGTACCCCCTTGGGCCATATATTTGACTCCTAAATTCTATGAAGGTATACATTCCCTACCCCACTCTAGATTTAAACCTATAACCTCCAAGAAGAAAACACATACTCTTAACCTCTCTTTTTTTGTAAGTGAGTGTTGGAATCTATATTACTGGTAAGTATTATGATACAAAAGTGGGGATCCTAGTCTGCCTAGAAGGAAACCAGACCAGGGGGTCCCTGCTACTTGAGTTGATAGTTGCGTTGGATGGTACTGGTCTTCCACCAAGGGAAACCAAACTAGACCTTCCATACCAAGTTTGAATAGACACAGACATAAATAAATAAATAAAACTAAAACATCCCCCTAAACCAGAGTTTGTAATAGGTCTTAACTAACCTACCATTGCCTGGCATAACTGCCATTAGACTAACAAATCATAAATATGAAACTATGAGGTGTTGCAGCACCTGGGGGTGCTACTTCCCACCATCCACCTAACTCTTGTTATCTTCCTTCGGGGAGACTGTGCGAGTCTTCATGATTTGGGTTGGCGTGCCTTGTCCATCAGCAGGCGTGATGTCCATGTGATGAGCATAGAGTAGGTAAAGGTGAAACTGAGCCGCCAACTGTTCCAGCTTTCATTTTTGGTCCTTCTCTACCTCTACTAACAGTTTGATAATAATTTCCAAACTGTTGAGGCGATGCAGGATCTCATCCAACATTGTCTTTTTTTCCCTGTTATCCTCCTGTCTGGCTTCTTCCTTCTCTAAATTCACTTTCCCGATCAACATCTTGGTTAGCCAAGCCATCTCTATCGTTTTGTGGTAGAGGGTTTCCCTGGGTCACGTGGCCCCTAGATCAGTTACCCAGTCTGCTTCTTGCACCATGTCATCCCACTCTTTACCTTTGCGCTTGTCCTTTAATTCGTTTTCCCACTGGGTGATGGTCACCTTCCCCTTCGGCGCAACCAGAGTATGGAAGGTTCCCTTCACATCCTTCGTTGCCTGATCCATTCTTGTTATCCGCTGTGAACTGTTTGGGACTTCCTTCCCAAGGGGGTTCCTCTTCTTGTGTGTATGCTTCAGTCGCGCCATCCCGCTTTGCTTGTCGTAGCTCCTGCTCTGGCTACTCGACCTATACCTAACTTCACATGTATCCTTACTTTTTCTGTCCTTGAAACTGTAATAACCTTTACTATTGCGCTCCTTATGTTTGCGTCTATTCCTGTTGTCCCTCTTCTTATTGGATTTCCCCCGCTATGAGCCTGTACTTCCAGCCATGGTTTTCCCGAAGTGGGGAGCGCTTCCGTCATTTTTTATTGTTAAAGCTCGATTGATCATGATGGTTTGTTCTTTATCCCTATATGTTCCACTTCCCTTGCTCGCTTGTGACCCGACTGTGCTTCTCCCCGTACCTGTACTGGGGGCTTGTGTATCGTTCCTGGTTATCACCAACCCCTCATGCCTTAAGTCATTCATTGCATTTGACTTTCTGCCTGTCTATTCACCCATACTTTCCCTGCAACTCTTACTAACATATTGTCCTTGCTTTCGGTCGCCCACCTGCTGCTTATTGTGATCTTACATGACAATTGGTGGCCAAGTGTTAGGCAATCATATTCTGCCTGGGTCCCACGTACCTTTCGAGAGGCCTTGCGTTGTCCTCCTCGATGTGACTTTCCATGATTAAGTTGTCATCACGATCTTTTGTCTCTATATGGCTGCAGTCTATCCTGAGTTTCCCACTCGGAATGTTGATCCAGACATCGTCTAGTTCTGGACCTTCCTTGTTGACCCCCTCGTTGGTGAGTCTATCCGCAAGAGAATTCATTGACCTATGCACCCACCGAAAATCCAATGTTTTCAATGTTCTTATATGCTCCTATATTTTATGCAGGGAGTGTGCAAGGTGCCAGTGTCTCTAAACCTTGCCCACGCTGGTGCCATTTTGGAGTTTTTTCGTAGTGTTGGCCCATTTTTCGTAGTCACCTTCCATGATGGTGTTTGTCATCCTTTCTCATCTTAGGATTTCAAGGCCAAGCTCTAGGGCTCCAAATTCCATTGCGTTGTTGGTTGAGTTTCCCATGCTCCCAGCGTACAGTCGGATGATATTTCCACCACTGTTTCTTATCACTCCACCTACCCCTTCCACTCTCAGATTTCCTTTTGTCGCCCCGTCAAAATTTAGTTTGAGGAACCCTGACGGAGGGGGAGTCCAGTTGCGAGATCCTATCTGGAGTTGCGGAACGTGCCCCACATGTATGTTGTTGCTCCATTCTTTTAGATGGAAAAATTCTAGGATGTGGGAGTCTTGGTCTGTAAGTTGAAATTTCTCCTTATTGCAATTGTTGCTTTGCATCGTTTCTCTTATTTGAGAGACTATTGCATCCTTTAGCATTTTTGTCGGTAGGTTATCATTCATGAAGATGTGTCAGTTCCTTTCTTTCCAGATTGCCCAGAGGATCATCCCCGACGTTAGATTCCAACAAAGATTCACCATTTCATTTTTGTTGTAACTTTCATTCCAGTTTTTTATGGTTGCGCTGATGTTCCCCTAACCCTATTGGATTGGCGGTAGATGCATGTCGTCCAATCCCAAAGTTTGGTTATGTAACTGCATTCGTCAAGGAGGTGATCAATTGTTTCCTCCTGGACCTGACAGAGATGGAAACCAGAGGGGCCTATGAAACCCCTTTTCATGATGTTCTCCCGGGTTAGAATTCGGTTGTGTAGTACTAGCCATTCGAACATTTTGATTTGTGTCCATTAGGGACTTTTATAGATCTTTTCCCACTATTGCTCTGGATTTTCTTGGTCATGTCCCGTGATATAATATCGTGCTTATTTTAAGTTGAATCCGCCCCCATTTTTCCTGCCCCACCTCAATTGATCATCTTCTTCGGAGACCCCAATTTTCCTTTTCCACAATTCCTCCTCCACCTCTTTCGTTATTGTTTTGATCTGGGCTCTATTTTGTGGATTAAGCTTGTCCCAGATCCTCCATCTAGCGCTACCATCCCTTTGCTTCCAATATTGATGGATTTTTGTTTTTCCTTGCCCAATCATTTCTTGTTGGAGCTCCTCCATGTCCTGAGTTTCCATTCTGGGTTCCTATTTGCATGCGTCCTCCCAGAACCTTATTGTTCTACCATTTCTAACTTCCCATAATCTATAATTATGTCTCCAGTTCTTATTTTACCAGGTTAGATTCCAGATGATTGATCCCTCCCTTGTGCCCATGAACTGAATTGGCTCCTGGTCATTGATGTTCGGGGCATACTTGGCCTTCCAGAGGTTCACCCATGGCACCGATTTGTCTTTTACCAATCTCCACTAGAGCTTTGCCCTGTAGGCCTCGTTGGTTACCTTTGGGTCTTGCAACCCCAGGTCGCCTTTGCTTTTTGGTCTGCATACCTTGTCCCAGGCCACCAGGGCCCATTTTTTTTGTTTTTTTTTTTCTGCGCCTCACCATAGAACATCTCTTTGGATGGCTCTTATCTTTTGTTGTGTTCCTTTGGGGGCCGGAAATACTGACATCATAAATGTCGAAATTGCTTGTAGAACTGTTTTGGTGAGGATAAGCCTTTCGGCTAGGTTTAGAGCTCTGTATGTCCAATTTTTTACCCTCTCCTATAGTTTGTTGATAACTCCTTCCCACGTAGTATTTTTGCAAGCTCTACCCGTCAGGGGGATTCCCAAGTATTTCGTTGGGAGCATTTTACATTCAAACCCCATAATGTTGGCCAAGTTTCTGTGTATTGCCGAATTAGTGTTGAAAAAATATATCATGGACTTGGAGTGATTGATTTTTTCCCCCGAGGCTTCCCTGAATTCTTCTAAGAATGTTTTATAAGACTTCGCTTCCTTTACCGTGGGTGTGCCATGGAGCAAGGTGTCATCAATGAACTGTTGGTGTGTAGAGGTTGGACAGTTTTCAAACAGAGTGAGGCCTTTTATTTCACCAGTCGCAGTTGCGCTTTTTATGCTTTTGCTTAGCCCTTCCATCATTGGTATGAATAGAAAGGGGGATAGAGGATCCCCTTCTCTGATGCCTCTAGATGGACAAAAAGGTTTGGTTGGGGCTCCATTTATTAACAATAAGAAACTTGTCATTGAGACTAGAGTGACAATCTAGTTGATCGAGTGTTAGTCAAAACCAAAAGCTTCTAGTGTCTTAGCGATGTAGTGCCAGCTTATTTTGTCATAGGCCTTCACCAGGTCAAGTTGGATTATCATCCCCCCTCTCCTTTAGCTTTTCAGCATGTGAATTATCTCATGGGCTTGGATGACATTGTCTAGGATTTGTCTTCCTTCCACATAGCCTACCTGTTCCTGTGAAATCAGTGTGGGAAGGAGTGGTTTCAATCTATTGGCAATGACTTTGGAAATTATCTTGTAAACTACATTGCACAAAGCTATAGGCCTGTAGTGGTCTGGGGTCCTGGTTTCATTTTCTTTTGGGATTAGAGTGATCATTGTGGAATTTAAATCTTTCGGGATGGAAGTCGATCGCTTGGAGTCCTCCACCACCCCATAAATATCATGCTTCACCACCTCCCAACATGCTTTGAAGAATTCCACTTTGAAGCCTGTTATCGCACAGTTTGTAGCTAGGATAAAGGGCTATAAGATAGAAGGCCAAATTGGTGTAACAGGAACCAATCC
>ML822300.1:0-22146 GCA_009831015.1 Picea engelmannii
AACCTTCTAGCAGATTTAACCATTTATCTAGGGCATCTGCATCTATTTGACCTTCAAATACGGGAATATCAAAATTAACATGTACCTTGAAAGGCGAGGTGCCTCCAAAGTGGTCGCTTGATGAATATGCGCCTGATGCTATCGATAGGCGTTGAAGGATGTGGGAAAAATTCTCCATCATTTCATCCCTCTGTCGCGTGAGAGCTTGCTCAAGCAACAGACTGATAGGATCGTCTGCTCCGTCAATTTTCTTTTCTTCCGCCATTGAGGGTTTCTTGGGTGTGTGAGAGCGATTGTCTTCCAGAGAGACAAGCTCGAGACCCAACTTGCTATACTTGGACCTCGTCGGGGACATGCACTGAAAAAAATGATCAAGAGCAGCCTGCTCTGATACCACTGATCCGGATTATTTTCGGCACGAAATAAGAGCGGAGATATAATAAAGAAATGCACAAAGATATCACGTATATTCAGTAATATAACAGAAATATATCAGAGATGCAACCATAAACACAGAGATACAGTAATACACGATTTCTATTAATGAAATAAATGTATAGAGACTGTAAAAATACAGAGTGAAAGACTCGATAGAATGGTGGCAGCTTATCTCTGAGAAGAGATGTGACGGCTACTCGCATTCGCAAGAAGATGATTACAATGAGGCTCGGAAGGCCTTTTTACAATAGACGGGAATGCCAAAAGTCCTAGACATCCAAAAACCTAACCCTAGGAGATGAAGCGCCAAAAGTCATGTGGGCCCCGTTTGGGTAAGTTGGTGCATCAACTTCCCAGGGTCGTAACTATTGCATACGATCTCCATTTTAGGCGTGTGATAGCTCGTTGGAAAGGTATCGTCGAGGAGATTCATTTTGGGGGATCAATTATGCCTTCAGATATCATTGAGCACCTCGATCTCAAAAACCTTCATTTAGGCCCTCAAAATGGCCCCGAAAGTCAAACCTGCTAAAAATAGTAAATTGCCAAAATGGCTAGAAAACTGTTTTGAGCCATTTGGAAAAGGTGGGTGGCCCCTGATATCCACCTGGATCATGTGTGGTGGTTCGCATCCTCATTCATGTTCCTTCATCCATAGAAGCTACCTTTAGGGATTTAGGCTTAAGTTTCCTCCCCCAACCATGGTCAAGGAAATGATACTCATACCTAGAGCTCAAAACTTTCTAGTGGTGCCCATATCCAACTAAGAGGGAGATGATACTCTCAAGAAATTGCATGTGGTGGTTTGAGGCATATTTATTGGTGTTAGATGCCTGGAATCTTACTTTAGGTCCTAAGGCTCGATTTCCTTTGTTGATCATGTCTAATGCCCCACAACCTATAGTTGGTGCTCAAAACCTTCTAATGATGTCCATATTGCAATTCAAAGGAAAAATATCCCATAAACAGATCATGTGTGGTGGTTCGAGGACTTATTGATGAATCTTAAGCCCTAGAAGCTAATTTTTAGGCATAATGAGCCAGTTACATCACTTGAACTTGGTCCAAGTATTTAGACCTATACCTACTTCTCTAAAAACCCTAATGTCTTTGGACTGGTACCTAGTTCGCCAAAAACAATAATGGTGTCAATATTCCCACTAAGAGGTAAATGATGCACTTGGGAGGTCATGTGTGTGGGTTCAAGGTGTTGTTCTTGACCCTAGATGCATGATATATTCCTTAAAGTCCTAAAGAAAAGGTTTCTTCCTACCGCCATTTTTAGGAACCCTTCACCCATAACATGTTCCTGGAAATTGTAATGGTGCATATAGCTCCACTTGGAGGCCAAATATCCCCTTTGTATTTCATGTTATTTTCTTGGACCTTAATTCCTATAATCTTTAGTTATAGCCTAGGACCTAGTCCCCCCCCCACCCTAACAATATCTAGGACCCTGAGACCCATACCTAGTTCTAAAAACTTAACAATATTGTTAATATCCCCACTTGAAGGCTAAGGATATGCTTAAGAGGTCATGTGTAGTGGATCAAGGTGTTGTTCTTGAACCTTGATTCTTAGAAGCTTCCTTTATAGAATAATTCCTAGGTTTCCTCCTTCAAATATGTCTAGGGCCCAAAGAATCATGTACCTAGTATCAAAAATCCCCTAATGGCACCCATATCCCTAGTCAAAGGAAGCTATAACCTTGAGAAGTCTAGTGTGGTGGTTCAAGGTGTTTTTCATAGCCATCTATTCCAAAAACATCACTTTAGGGTCCAATAATTGTGTTTCCTCCAATGACCATGTTAAGGGCCTCGAGACTCATAACTAGTGCTCAAAATATTCTAATGATTCTTGTATCCCTACTTGGAAGAAGGATGCCCTCGAGATATCAAGTGTGGTGGTTCGAGGTGTGGTCTAGGATCTTGATATTTAGAAGCAACCTCTATGGTCTAAGGCCCAATTTGCCTTCCCTTTCCATGTCAAGGACCCTATTACCCATATGTAAAGCTCAAATCCTTTAATGCCATTAGTATTCCCACTTGGAGGTGAAGGATATACATTGGGAAAAAGAATTTGGTCACAAAAGCGTGCATACGTTTTTAGGAATGAATGCACACTCTAGAACACATGAATATTTAACATGTGTTCTAGAGTGAAAAATTTAACATACATGTTTTCTAATTTGATTGCATTGAATTTAGGTTCAGAATGACAAACCTGGTGGTAGCTGCAAATACATCAAAGCCTCTATTTTTTTGAATGACTCTCAATATATCTAGTTTTTAAATTATTTTTGTATAGGCTACACAAATCCATTTCTGATGAAACTACACACACATATAGAGTCAACTATATAGATTCCAAATGTATAATTTAAAAAAAAAATAACATTTTTTACTATTTTTAACACATTTTGGTCTTGACATATATCAAAATATTAAAATGCATACATCTTTTATTCCCACTATAAATTTTTATCACCTTAAGAATTTTTAGAATAAGTTATAATAGACCAAGATCTACAATATAAAAAAGATAAAATTGTTTGATTATGTTAAGACCCTGATACTGTGCACTAGCACAAGGCCTTGTAATTTAAAATTTGTATTGACTTTCAGAATTTAAAAAAAATATAAAATTAACATTATAAATTTTGAAAAAATAACCCTGCACAAGAACAATGCATTCTCTACAATTCTACAATTTTTCTAAGAAAATTCCATCATTTAGGAATTGAACACTTGCACTAAAAGGAACATATGCATTATATTTTACATGAAAAATAACATACCATTGTTAGAAAAACTAAAATTTCACTTATCCATAGACAAATTCTATAAAAATGTCATTACACACATGATTACCAAACATAATGCTTTAAAATGGTGGTGGTTGAAACTTTTGGTTTCGGTTGATTTCGTGTTCTCGAAAACACAAAATACAACATAGAAAAAATATGATTACGGTGGAAAAAATAATGAAGACAAATACATGTTAAAATATTAAATTGAAAAATCCAAATACAACATTTGTAAATACAAATCGACAATATTTGGACATTTTATTAGTCGCTTCTGTAGGCATAGAGGGACTATAGCGATCGATAAATCGTTGACCTAGTATTAGATTGTGCATTGACCAGAAATATTTCCAAATTGTCTATTGTTGGAACAAGGGAAGTGAAAACATCAATTTTTAAATAATAAAAAGTATCATGTTTGTCAAGATCTGATTGGACAACAGATTGGAGGTCTTATTTCCACCTTCACTATTCCCAATGTTAAATATGTTGGCATATCCAAAGTATTTGGTAGTATATGATCTTTTTGAATCATATATTTTATTATGCATTGGTCAAAGGTGGATTAATGCTAGCATTAGTTTGAATGTTTCCCTTAGCATTTTCTACTAGGTAGAATACATTCTCTACCATATTACTATGTGTGATTTTTTCTTTATTGTTGTGTGCTTCGAGAGAGCAGGCCTACCACGCTGCATATTTTCTTAAATTCTTGCACAATCCTACGCCCTTTGATGGTCCTGACAGTCTTAACTGTTTACCTAACATCTCTAGCAGTCTTAAATGTTTATTGTACAAATGAATTGCAATACAGTTTCATTCATGGTCGGCATCGCTGCTCAAGTGCTCGATCCTTCTTCGTTGCTTCATTCCATGATTCTGGTTCTTGTTTGATTCAACTTTGCAAATTTGAGGTCCTACACTTGCAGTTCGAGCTCTTCATGGTTGTTCACTGGATTGTTGTTCTTCAACTTTGCAAGTTCTTGGACCCGTTGTTGCGATTTGCAGTTTTTGGGGTTGAGCTCTTGTCATCCTTTGTTGACAGGTAAGTTTCCATGTTGTTGTTGTTTTTCAATGGTGGGAGTCCCTACCTCCAAATTCTGTTGTAGACCATCTTTGTCTGTGCTCTTAGTTTATGTTCCTGGAAACCATGCATCTTCATATGCCGACTGTCACGTCCATAGCTTTTCTGAAAATTGCAATGCAGAGGGCTTTACAAAAAGTAGTTGGGAGCTATCAGAAGAGGGAAACATCTAGTGGGGTGTAGATGCAAGGTATTCTTTTATTCTATGGGTCAGAAAATTGCATCTACCTGTTCTCTTTCTGCTGAGTAAATTTATGGTTTTATTTATTTGTGTTGTTTCTTCTGTTTGGTTCAGTTTCCAGTGTCGGTATTTTTTCTTCTCATCTGCTATGGGGACTAGGGGGGATTCAAGTTGAGAAGAAGAAGGTTGAAAGATACATATAGGGATTGGTACCCTATTTTGCTTTCCTTTTTTATTTTGCTACCTTTTATTTTTTTCCCCTGCTTTTCTCTGTTTTCATAGAAACTAAAAGTATGTAGCAAACAACTTCAAAATGGCAGTTGAAGAGATGAAAGAAGTAATAGATGTTGAGTCGTATGAAATAGATACACAGTCCATTATACATGACAACATTGATGTTGTTTTGCATATCAATGGGCCTTTTAGATTGGATGCATTCTCATATACTGTTGGGGATTGCCTTTTCGATACATTCCAGGTTCTATTGCATTTCTGCTATTCGTCGACCAAGTTGCGCAATGGATTGATAGATTATTTCTTGACCTATTTTAAAAATGACGATGTTGAGGCTTTGTAGTCCTATGAATATGAACTGGAATCTGATTTTCTTTAACAGTTGCATGGAATACATGATGTCGCTATGTATTTTTCAAAGATGTGGTTGTATGCATCTCCAGTTCTGCCTTCACATGAGAGGGGACTTTGGGGAGATACATTTTGTATATGGTGGTTGTCTAACTAGTTGAATATATCAGTTGGAATATGGTCATTGACAAGAAAAACAAGATATCTACTATTCAACAAAACTGCATCTGACAATCCATATTGCATCTTGTTCCATGATGCCAATGTCGTTAGTGGCCATTATGAACCACTACTGTACAAAAAAATGTCCATATGTAATATAGAAGGTCCTCGTATTTACTTGTCTGTTATCTGCAAATACCTTCAATCGCAATGGAAACAGATTTTGCATGGCATAGATTGCCATGGTTTACAACTGGCAACATATGTTGTGTCTAGCTATGGACATAGTCTGTTCAATGCAATTTGTTGTTTGGTGGTAGCGGAGTTCAATGTTCAGTCGCTATGGCTTTACACTGTACAGTCCTTTTGCAATGCAATTATAGGTGGCAGCCAACAAGATTTTAGGTGCTTGCATCAGCACCTTTGCCCATATCTCGTAGAAAATATGTCGGCAGTTGGAAGTTGGCAGGAATACCTTGTGAACATGGTGGTTCCATATGAAAAAGGGAATTGGAGGGTTGCATAATCTGTTTGCAATGGTTGTCTATGATATTCAGGGTGAATATCCAGGTTTGGTCACCCTTGCCAGATGGCACTGTCCATTCCTGAGTTACTGATTCAAATTACGGTCGAACAATTGACATCCTCTCGTTGAAAACAAATACAACACATATCCATTATGAACCTTTGCTTGGACATATTGGTAGTTCAGGGTTGACTATCCATGCCACCCAAACAAAATTGAATCTGCATATGCATGGAATGCTTTTTAGTGAAAATGAGACTCCTCCCGGTTGCGATATGGGCAGACAGGGCTTGAACAAAAAAAACATCCGTAAAATTCATGACAATTGTGATCAGACCATAGAGGGCTTAAACAAAAAACATAGAGTAAGTTATCACAATTTGAAAAAAATTATTCATCAAATTCGTCCGACTTGTGATAAGGCCATAGAGGCCTTGAACAAAAAATGTAAAGTAGTTTCTCAGAAGCTGAGTGAGAGTGAAATTCATCCCAGTTTCCACCAGCTCATCCTACCCTTGGGCAAGAAACATAGAGTAAGTTACCACAACATGAAAAAGTTCATCTGCGAGAGAAAAAAATGCATTGCTACACTTCCTTTTAGAGAGAAACTCACATATCACAATGTTACGAAATTTGTTCATGCAAAACAGAACATAAACATGTGTGATCGCATATCTTAGAATGGTCATGCAACTATGACAATTCATGTTCTACAAGCAACACCATGCAGTAGTAGCAATGAAAGCCAGGAAACAGTTTCTACCCATACTTCCCTATGAAAGAAAAACGCAAGATAGGCCTACATGAAACAAATGAAAGACACTCCTTCCATTGCATCTGCAATTTGTGAACAATTGAATTTTTCAAAAACCAGTAAGTCTTTCATGCCTGATTTGCAAGAAGAATACCTCCGCTTGACAGTGTATGATAAACCATTTTCCGGTGGGAAAGTTTGTCTTCGATGCAAACGATCGTTTGAAAATGGAAAACTGCCACATTTTGCAACCCCTGACAGAATAAGATGTAATACACTACTAGCAGATGTAAGTGCACTTACAAAACTTGATGAGAGACTTGTGTCTCTACGAATTGCATTTGCTCAAATCAGACCTTGGGGCTTGATCCGGATTTATGTAGGAACACAATGAAATACAAAAATACACATAAACGCAGAGATGCAGTGGAAATAAGACTTCATTTCATTAATAACAAATGACTAAAATATGCTTACAGATAGAATGGAAGTAAACTAGATAGGGCGTTGGTAGCTTATCTTTGAGAAGAGATGTGGTGGCTACTAGCCTCTAAATTGTGTTACAATGAGGCTCGAAGGCCTATTATTATTGAGAAACAATGGAAAACCCTAAACATCCAAAGACCTAACCCTAGGAGATGAAATGCCAAAACTATGGGCCCGTTTGGGTAATTTGGTACATCAACTTCCCGGGGACGTAACTTTGGCATACAATCTTCGTTTGACGTGTTCCATACCTTGTTAGAAATATCTATTCGAGGAATACAACTTTTGGGTGAGCAACATTGATCTATGATCCATTTTGCTCCTCGTTTTCCCAAAAAACGTCGTTTAAGGCCTCAAAACAGCTCCGGAAGTTCAGGACCCGAAAAACTGCTAAAAATAGTAAACTGTGTAGAAACTGAAAAACTAAAAGAAGCAATGGTGGGGGTCCAAGTGGAATAGGTGGGTGGCCACCAATATCCACCTGGATCATTCCTCCCCCCTTAGGAAGCAATGGTCCCCATTGCGTTGAGTTCCTCCATGAGATGAGGAAACTTCTGTTGAGCTTGGTCCCTGGTGAGCCACTTGCCTTGGTGAAGGAGTTGGCCTGCTTTGACAACTTGATATAGAGGTATCCTTTGTTTTTGGGTGTGATTGATTTGTGTATCCATGATCTGATCAGCTCTGGCTTGTTCCATGTAGTCTGTATTTAACTCTGTTTGTGTGAGTTGTTCTGCCATGTCAGATGTGTCTAGTAGAGGTGGAAAGTAGGGTCGAAGGTGGTCCACATTGAACACTAGGTGCATACCAAGGAATGATGGAATGTTGAGCTCAAAGGAATTTTCCCCTACAGCCTTGGTGAGGGTGTATAGCCCATGTTGGAGTGGATGAAGCTTGCAGTGGGGTCCAGCGAGGTGCTCCTTTTGAAAATGCAACCACACTTTGTCGCCCACCTGGAATTTGTGTGGCACCCGATGTTGATCATGTCGCTGCTTGTACTTAGCATTGGCTCCTTCTAAGATGTCATGAACCTATTGGCAGATGTGTTGAATGTGCTCAATGAAGTTGTTTGCTTTGTCAGCCTCAGACTTGACATGAGTTGAATCTTCATGAGTAGCCACAAATGACATGGCTATGTCAATGGGACATAGTGGCTAGAATCCCAAGCCCACTTTAAAGGGGTTGTGGCTAGTTGAGCTATGGAGAGCTTGGTGCCACATAAGTTTTAGGTGGGCGACAAAGTTTGGTTGCACTTGCAGAAAGAACGCCTTACAGGACCCCATTGGAAGCTTTGCCCACTTCGTTATGGACTGTACACTATCACCAAGGCCATGGGGGATAATTCTTTTGAGCTCAACATTCCTCCTTTCATTAGCCTGCACCCAGTGTTCAACGTGGATCTCCTTCACCCTTATTTTCCACCATTATTGGACACCTCAAAAGTAGCAGAATAGATGACACCAACAGATCTCAACCCCGACTACATACAGTAGGCATTCAATGATCAGATTGTGAACAGATAGATCAAGGGAACTCGACAACAAAGGATCCAACTTTATCGAGTCGTCAAAGCAGGGTAGCTCCTGGACCAAGGCAAGTGGCTCACCCAGGGCCAAATTCAGCAGAAATTTTCTCATCTAATGGGGGACCTCAAAAAAATGGAGACTATTGCTTCCTAAGGAGGGAGGATTGATCTAGATATATATCAGTGGCCACCCACCTTTTCCAACTAGGTCAAAATAGTTTTCTGACATTTTTGGCAATTTACTATTTTTAGCAGTTTTTACTTCTGGGGCCATTTTGAGGGCCTAAATGAAGGTTTTTCGGTATCTATCTCCTCAATGATATTCAAAGCAATGATTTATCCCCCAAAATTAATCTCCTCAATGATACCTTTCCAATGGGCTATCACACGCCTAAAACAGAGATCGTATGCAAAAGTTACGACCCCGGGAAGTTGATGTACTAGCTTACCCAAACAGGGCCCACATGACTTTTCGCGCTTCATCTCCTAGGGTTAGGTTTTTGGATGCCTAGAGTTTTTGTAATTATTTATTATTGTAAAAAGGCCTTCAGAGCCTCACTGTAATCTTCTTCTTGCGAATGCGCGCTGCTGTCACATCTCTTCTCAAAGATAAGCCGCCACCATTCCAGCAAGCTTGTTTCCACTGCATTTTACAATTTCAGCTTATTTCATTATTGAATAGAAAACCAGTTTTACTGTATCTATGTTATTTTGTGTTAAGAACCTATTAATAATATATATTCATTTCATTATGCTCATAAAATCTAGATTAGTGGTATCAGAGCGGTCTGCTCCTTGTCGTCTTAATGCATGTCCCCAACAAGGTCAGAGTACAAAGAGTTGGGTCTCGAGCTTGTTTCTCTTGAGCACAGAAGCTCTCGCACGCCCAAGCGACCTCCCATGGTAGGAGAAAAGAAATATTATGGGATAGGATATCCTTTCAAACTGTTGATTGAGGAATCCCTCATGCAACAGAGGAACGGCATGATGGATAGTTTCACGCAAATCCTTCGGCGACTACCAACAGGTGACGCATCTTCTTTGAACGGAGGCACCACCCCCTTCAAGGTACAAATAAACTTTGATATTCCTATATTTGAAGGTCAGATAGACAAAAATGTTGTAGACAAGTGGTTGAATCTACTAGAAGGGTATTGTTCTGTTCATAAATTTTTGAATAGAGAAAAGATTACTTTTGCGCTCCTCAAAGCCGTTCCCCATGTCAAAGATTGGTGGGAAACTTTCTGTGAGCAAAAGGAAATAGAGGAAACCTCATTATTTTCAGTCATGGCCACCTGGGAATCCTTTAGGGATGCTATTAAGGAACAATACTACCCCGTCAGAAGTTAGGATGACCTATATACCAAATGGACCACACTACGGCAAGAAAGAGACCAAGTAGTGCCATATTTCACAAATATCTTCCATACCTTGCGCACCAAGTTGGGTATCAAAGATTCAAAGTGACATATGGTGCTCAAGTATCGCGGTGCTCTGCATAGATACATCCAGACTGAAATGGAATTTCTAGACATCTCATCCTTGGGCATGGCCTACCGATATGTCATCAAAATCGAGTAGAAGCTCAAACAAAAGATGCGAAAATTTGGGTCTGGGAACCCCTCACAACAAAATCTAGGAAAGGGCGGCCCCAACCCATTGAACAAAGGATAGAGCAAATATGGACAGTATCAAGACAACCAGTACAATCCACAAGCAAAGAAGGACACCAGAAAGACAAAAAAAGATACTGGGAAGTGGTGCGACTTCCATAAGAGCCCTTGGCATAACATTGTTGACTACCTCTCAAAGTAGTCACTAGTGGCTGAAGTGAAAGCCTCTAAATAAGATGAAGATTCTAACTCTGAGACAGAACTAGAAAGGATAAGATAGATCATTGATGCAGAATCTAGTGCCACCGTTGCTACCACCAAGCTCCATCCTGGTGAACCAGATGAGCCAGAAGAAGGAGAGCACCTCTTCTATTCACAGATGTGGGTAAAAGGCACCCCACTGCACTTCATCATTGATAGTGGTAGCCAAAAGAACCTCATCTCAGCAAAGTTCATCAAGTGGTTGGCCCTTCCAACAACGTCGCACCCACAACCCTACACCATTGGATGGCTCCACCAAGGAAGCGATCTCAGCGTCAGCCAACAGTGCCAACTGTCGTACGGCATCAAGCCCTTCAAAGATGAGGTATTGTGTGATGTTTCTCCTCTCGAATTTTTTGATGTCCTTTTGGGCCAACCTTATTTATAGAAACATCATGTTGTATATGAGTCTAGGCCTCGTAGTGTTATTATTACTTTGAACAGGAAATTGTATAGGATACCCGAGGTAGTCCCACCTAGTGCTATTTCCTTGATCTTTGCTAAGCAATGCAGGAAGGTCATCTCTTAGACGAGGAAGTTTGACTTCATCGTGATTCACTCTTAGAATAAGTGAAAGATCACAGCCACATTCAGGGTCTCTGCAGCCGAACTCTCCACACAGCAGAAGCAAGTAGATAAGGTCATGGAAGAATACTCAGATATCTTCTCCTCACCTACAGGGGTACCTCTTCACTACCAGTTCAAGCACCCCATCGATCTAACCCTCGGTGCACTACTGCCCAATGGTCCAGTCTATCATCGCTTTTTGTTAGAGAATGAGGAGATCAAGTGACAGATCCAAGAACTACTCCACAAGGGGAACATCCACCCCATCTCATCACCTTGCGGAAGCCTAATCGTGCTAGTACAAAAGAAAGATGGAACTTGGCGACTCTGTATTGATTACCGGGCTCTGAATAAAATCACTGTTAGAAACTGGTACCCAATTCCTTGAATCAATGACCTCCTTGATCAACTCACGGGGGCCAAATACTTCAGTAAGATTGATCTGAAGTCTGGCTACCACCAGGTCTTGATAGAATAGACAGATGTATGGAATACTGCCTTCAAGTCAAAGGAAGGACTTTTTGAATGGTTGGTCATGCCCTTTGGTTTGACAAATGCTCCAGCCACTTTCATGAGGATGATGGATGATATCCTGCGACCATTCACCAATACTTTTGTAGTGGTGCATCTGGATGACATTCTAATTTACAACAAGACTTGGGCCAAACACTTGCAGCATATTCAGTAGGTTCTGCACACCCTGTGGCAGCACAAGTTATACGCCAACCTGGAAAAATGCTCCTTCGGCATGGACAGGGTCCATTACTTGGGCTACATCATTGATCAACATGGCATACATGCGGATCCAGCCGAGATCCAAGTCATCCGTGACTGGCCAGCCCCAACAACACTCACTAAGCTTCAGAGCTTCTTGGGACTTGCTAATTTCTATCGTAGGTTCATGTTGGGTTTCTCCCATATTGCATGGGCCCTCAAGCAAATAAATAGGGGTAGTGGTAAGGCGAAATTTGCGTGGGGCCGGTCCCAACAACAAGCGTTTGATGATTTGAAGCAACGCTTATGCTCATCCCCAGTACTTTCACAATCAAAACTACAACATCCCTTTGAGATCGAGACATATGCTTTAGACTATGCTGTGGGCATCGTTCTCACTCAGCACAGCCACCCCGTGGCCTATTATAGTGAGACACTGTCAGATACTGTCCGTAAGTACCCTACTTACAAAAAAGAAATTTACTCCATTGTGAAAGCATGCCACCAATGGAGACATTACATTCTTGGGAAGGAGACAGTCATCCACACTGATCATAAGCCACTATAGTTCATGCAGACACAGGGAAAATTGCAGAATGACTGCCACCAAAAGTGGTCTACATACTTGCAGCAATTCCACCTCAACATCAAGTATAAAACAGGAAGCACCAATCACATCGTTGATTGCCTCAACAGACCACCAGTCCCAGCACTCACCATGGTGCTAGACTCTTGCGGCCATGAGACATCTGGATGGCCCCAACTCTATGAGACAAACCCTGACTTCGCCACCACCTGCCAAATGTTGGGTGAAAATGTAGTTGTCGATAATTTCCATCTTCAGGATGGGTTATTGTGTCATCTGGGCCATATTTGTGTTCCATCAAGTGAGAGAGCGAAGATGATCTAGGAAGCCCACTATAGTTGAGTGGAAGGACACTTCAGCGTCAAAAAGATAGTGGCAATGATACAGAAACATTTCTACTGTCCAAAACTTCAACAGCAGGTCGGAAAGTATATCAGGTCCTACACTGTCTGCAATATTGCCAAACTGACCACTAAGAAATAGGGTCTGTACACCCCTCTTCCTACTCCTGACAGGCCATGGGAATCCATCTCAATGGACTACATGTCAGGCCTCTCATCCACCAAGCGGGGAAATGACTGTGTTTTTGTGGTTGTTGATCACTTTTCTAAGATGGCGATTCTGGTTGCCTGCAAGAGGAGCGTCACAACAGAGGCCACTACCAAGCTCTTCTTTGAATGAGTCCGAGTACATTTTGGAATCCCACAAACCATTGTCTTAGATTGGGATAGTCTATTTCTCAGCACATTCTGGTCGAGCCTCTGGTCACTGCTGGACACCAAGCTCACCAAATCCATGGCCTTCCACTCCCAGATAGATGGCCAAATTGAGGTTGTAAATCGAATTATTATGCATATCCTTCACATGTATAATTCAAAGAACCCTCACACATGGGATGAGAGCCTTCCCTATGTCCATCATAGCTACAACTGAGCCTTGCATAGCTCAACCATCCATAGACCCTTGTGGCCACCTCAACCGACTCATCTCCTACTCCAACTGAAGCTGACAAAGCCACCTGGTTCATTGAGCGGATCCAGCACATCCACCAACAATTTCAGGATATCCTACAAAATTCTAATGACAAGTACAAACAACGCCATGATCAACATCGGGTGCTACATAAGTTTCAGGTGGGAGACAAAGTTTGGTTGCACTTTCAGAAAGAACGCCTTACATGAACCCATCAGAAGCTTCTCCCACTCCATTATGGACCATACACTATCACCAAGGCTGTGGGAGATAATGCTTTTGAGCTCAACATTCCTCCTTTCCTTGGCCTGCACCCAGTGTTCAATGTGGATCTCCTTTGCCCTTATTTCCCACCATTATTGGACAGAAGTAGCAAAACAACTGACACCAATAGAGATCAACCCCGACTTCATACAGTAGTAATCCAATGATCATATTGTGGATAGACAGATCAAGGGCACTCGACAACAAAGGATCCATCTTTATCGAGTCGTCAAAGCAGGGCAGCTCCTACACCAAGGCAAGTGGCTCACCCGGGGCCAAATTCAATAGAAATTTCCTCATCTAATGGGGGACCTCAATGAAATGGAGACCATTTCTTCCTAAGGAGGGAGGATTGATCTATATGGATATCGGTGGCCACCCACCTTTTCCAACTAGCTCAAAACAATTTTCTGACATTTTTGGCAATTTACTATTTTTAGCAGTTTTTACTTTCGGGGCCATTTTGAGGGCCTAAATGAAGGTTTTTCAGTATCGATCTCCTTAATGATATACAAAGTCATTATTGAGCCCCAAAAATGAATCCCCTCGATGATACCTTTCCAATGGGCTATCACACACCTAAAACGGAGATTGTATGCAAAAATTACGACCCTGGGAAGTTGATGTACTAGCTTACCCAAACGGGGCCCACATGACTTTTGGCGCTTCATCTCCTAGGGTTAGGTTTTTGGATGTCTAGGGTTTTTGGCATTCTTTCTTATTGTAAAAAGGCCTTCAGAGCCTCATTGTAATCTTCTTCTTTCAAATGCGCGTTGTCGTCACATCTCTTCTCAGAGATAAGTCGCCACCATTCCAGCAAGCTTGTTTCCGCTGCATTTTACAGTTTCAGCTTATTTTGTTGTTGAATAGAAAACCAGTTTTACTATATCCTTGTTATTTTGTGTTAATCACCTGTTAATAATCTATATTCATTTCATTCTACTCATAAAATATGGATCATTGGTGAGCTTGGTGTCCAACATCGACTAGAGGCTAGACCAAAATGTACTGAGGAACCTATTGTCTCGATCTGAGATGACAGACTATGGGATCTCAAAGTGTACCCACACTCGTTCAAAGAATATTTTAGCAGTGGATTCTACTGTGATATTCTTCTTGCAAGCCATCATAATGGACATCTTCAAGAATCGGTCGACGACCACAAAAACACAGTTATTGCCATGCTTAGTAGAAGGAAGGCTCGACATGTAATCCATAGAGATGGATTCCCAAGGTCGATTGGGGGTAGGAAGTGGAGTATAGAGGCCTTTCTTCTTGATGGTTGGTTTGGCAATGGCGCAAGCAGTGCAAGACTTGATGTACTTCCCGACATATTGTCGAAGGTTCGGCAAATAGAAATACTTTTGCAGTACTGCCACGGTTTTCTCGACCCCAAAATGCCCATCGACCAAACTGTAGTGCACCTCCCAAATCATCTTGGCACACTCGCTTGAAGGAACACAAAGGTGTCCCAGGTGACAAAGAAGGGCATCCTGGAGGTAAAAATTGGGAACTTTCTTACCCTCCAAGAGTGTATTGTATGTGTGGTTGAATTCTGGATCACTTGTGTAGAGAAGCGGCCAATCAGAAGTCTCGTGCCCACAAGAGTTGAGCACAATGGTTAGCACCACGATGGGTGGTTGACTGAGGAAGTCTGCAACATTATTTGTGCTTCCTTTTTTGTACTTAATGTTCAAATGAAACTATTGCAGGTATGTGGACCACTTCTGATGGAGATCATTCTGCAACTTCCCTTGTGTCTGTATGAACTACAAGGGTCGGTGGTCTGTGTGGATGACCATTTCCTTTCCCAAAATGTAATGCTTCCATTGTCGATAAGCCTGCATAATGGAATACATTTCTTTTTCATAAGTGGGATACTTCTATACTATGTCGGAAAGTGTCTCACTATGATATGCTACTAGATACCCATGTTGAGGAAGGACTTCCCCAATAGCATAGTCAGAGGCATCTGTCTCGATCTCAAATGGTTGTTGCAAGTCTGGTAATGTGAGCACTAGTGTAGAGAAGAGGTGATGCTTCAACTCCCTGAATGCCTTCTATTGAGATTCAGACCAAAATAATTTGTCTTTAGCTCCTCCCTTGGTGACTTGACTCAAGGGCCAAGTGATATGAGAGAATCCCAACACAAACCCGTGGTAGAAATTGGCAAGACCTAAAAGGCTACAGAGCTCTATTAGGGTAGTTGGGGCTGGCCAATCCCGAATGACTTGGATTTTTGTTGGATCCACATGCACCCCCCGGTCATCAATAATGTATCCCAGATACTAAACCTGGGTCATGCCAAAAGTGCATTTCTCCAAATTGGCACACAACTTGTGTTGCCGCAGTGTTTGGAGGACCTGTCAGATGTGGTGTAGTTTCTCTTCCTGAGTCTGGCTGAAGATCAGAATTTCATCCAAGTACACCACTACAAATGATTTGGTGAATGGCCGCAAGATTTCATCCATTAGCCTCATGAAGGTTGCAGGGGCATTCGTCAACCCAAAAGGCATGACCAACCATTCGAAAAGGTTGTCCTTGGATTTGAATGTAGTCTTCCACACATCTAAGGGTTTGATTGGCACCTGGTGATACCCAGACTTCAAGTCGATCTTGCTGAAATATTTCACCCCCATGAGTTGGTCCAGAACGTCATCAATCTATGGCATCGGGTACCTATTCCAGATAGTGATCTTGTTCAGTGCCCGATAGTCAATGTAGATTCTCCAAGTCCCATCCTTCTTCTGCACCAACATGATCAGGCTTTCACAGGGCAATGAACTCAGTCAGATGTGACCTTTTTGCAATAGCTCCTGAATTTTCCTCTTGATTTCTTCATTCTCCATAATAGAGTGTCAATAGATGGGTCCATTGGGAAGCGGCGCACCTGGGGTCAGATTGATGGGGTGCTTGACCTGGCAGTGTAGAGGCACCCCTACGGGGGAGGTGAATATGTCCTCATACTCCTCCATGACCTTATCCATCTATTATTTTCGTGTAGTGGGGCCCTATCTGGAGGTCATGGCCACAGTATTCCTCTTTCCTTGAGGGTGGATCATCAGAAAAACAAATTTCCTGGTTTTGGAAATGAGCTTACTACATTGTTTTGCAGTAACTAAAGAGATGGTGGTAGGCGGTGCTATCTCCAGTATCCTGTACAACTTATGCCCAAAGTGATAATAATAGCATGAGGCCTGGACTCATACACAACATGTCGCTTCCACAAGTATGGTTGGCCTAATAATACATAAAAAACATCAAGAGGAGCAATGTCACATAATACCTCATCTGTGAAGGGCTTGATGTTGTAGGGAAGGCGACATTGTTGACTAACACGGAGGTCCTGTCCTTGGTGCAACCACCCGATGGTGTATGGTTGTGGGTGTGTTGTGGTTGGCAAGCTCATCTGCTTCACAACCTCTACCAAGATGAGGTTCTTATGGCTCCCGCTGTTGACAATGAACTGCAACGGGGAACCCTTTACCCACATCTTGGAATGGAAGAGACGCTCCGCCTCCTCTGGATCTTCTGGTTCCTCCTTCTGAATCTTCGTGCTAGAAACGGTGGCGTTGGGCTCCACATAGATAATATGCTTCCCCCGATCATTCCCCTTGTCAAGTTCTGATTCAGAGTCAGAGCATGCCTCCGATTCAAAAGCCTTCAACTAAGCTACCAGTGACTGCTTGGCCCAACACTCACTTGTGTTGTGAGTGGAGCTCTTATGGAACTCACACCACTTCCCCGTGTCCTATTTTGGCTTCGTGGTGTTGTTATTTTCTTGTGGATTTGGCAGGTTATCCTGGGCTTCCCCTCCTTGGCTTGGTTCTTTGTTCTACGGTTTGGGGGTACCTTTCCCTTGCTTTTGATTTGAAGATCCAAAGTCTCGCTTCTTCTGTTTGAACTTCTGCTCAATCTTGGTAGCATATCAGTATGCCAAACCAAGCAAGGAGATGTCGAGGAACTCAATTTTCTCTTGAATGTATCTGTGCAGACAATTGTAGTACTTTAACACCAAATTTTTCTCTGAATCTTTGATACCCAACTTTGTGCATAGGGTATGAAACAGATTCGTCATCTCATGCTCATCTTGGTCCCTTTGCTGCCGCAGCGTAGTCCATTGTATGTATTTGTCCTCATAGCTCCCCATGGGATAATATTGTTCCTTGATGGCGTCTCAGAAAAAATTCCAAGTGGGTGCGACCGAGAATAGAGAGAGTTCTCCCTCACCCTATTGCTCCGAGTAGGTTTCCCACCAGTCCTTGACATGGGGGGTGACTTTGAGGAGTGCGAAAATAATATTTTCTCGGTCGAAAAAGTCATGAACTGAGAAATATCCTTCTAACATATTAAACCATCTATCTATGACATCTGCATCTACTTGGCCCTCAAATATTGGAATGTCAAATTTTACTTGTACCTTCAAAGGAGTGGCACCTCCAGAGTGGCTGTTGGATGTCGATGCACCGCCAGTGGGAATCCGTTGAAGAATCTGGGCAACATTGTCCATCATCATGTTCCTTTGTTTCTCGAGGGCCTCCTTGAGAAACATTTTGATAGGATATCCTACTCCCTCATCTTTCTTTTCTTTCCCCATGGGTGTTCAATGGGGTTTGCGAGGCTGATCTTGCAAAGGTTCAACCAAATCGAGCCCCAACTCCTTATACCCCAACCTTGTTGGGGGCATGCAAAGAAGGATTGAGAATGAGAAGACCTCTCTGATACCATTGATCTCGATTTATGTAGGAACACAATGAAATACAAAAATACACATAAACGCAGAGATGTAGTGGAAATAAGACTTCATTTTATTAATAACAAATGACTAAAATATGCTTACAGACAGAATGGAAGTAAACTAGCTAGGGCACTAGTAGCTTATCTCTGAGAAGAGATGTGGCGGCTACTGGCCTCTGAACTGTGTTACAATGAGGCTCGAAGGCCTATTATTATTGAAAAACAATGGAAAACCCTAAACATCCAAAGACCTAACCCTAGGAGATGAAACACCAAGACTATGGGCCCCGTTTGGGTAAGTTGGTACATCAACTTCCCGGGGATGTAACTTTGGCATACGATCTTTGTTTGATGCATTCCATACCTTGTTAGAAATATCTACCTGAGGATTACAAATTTTGGGTGAGAAACATGATCCACGATCCATGTTGCTCCCTATTTTCCCAAAAAACATTGTTTAAGGCCTTAAAACGGCTTCGGAAGTTCAGGACCCGAAAAATTGCTAAAAATAGTAAACTGTGCAAAAACTGAAAAACTTAAAGAAGCAATGGTGGGGTCCAAGTGGAATAGGTGGGTGGACACCAATATCCACCTGGACCAGGGCTATAAATGAGCCCAAATGGGCTTAACAAGATCAATTATTAATGTGCATGTTCAGCTAGATGTTGTGCAAAAAGCGTTTCCACAGTTCATTAACAATACAATTATAATCATTGTGGCTCTGAAAAGATGCTTGCGATACAAAAATTCCTATCAGATAGGAAAAGTGCATGTGCATGTTGTTATGAAAGCATTAAAGGAATTGTGTTCCAGGGCCCTGTACAAAGCAAAGAACATTTCTATAAATGGCAACTGGAATAGTTTTCTCGCAAGAGAACATGGCAACTTTGCAGACACTCTCGAAAATCCTAGTGATTTTGATACAAGTGATGAATCGAAGAATGAAACACCTATGGAAACATTGGTGCATGGATTCATTAATTCACAGTGCATTCATGACTTGCAAGACAAAATTGTCGAAATTGCACCTGCCAAGGGTCAGTGTCCACTTGGAATATTCAAGGACAAATTTGTTGAGGAAATGAACTTTCCAATAGGTTCAACTTCCATGTTCCGTTCGATGAAAACGAAGAGACATTAATACATAACTTCTCTACATGGGAGGTTGGGTATGTTGTGTCTGAGACTATAGTGCACATCAATGAAGCTAGATTTACCTACAATGTTAATCCAACATGGGGTGATCTAGAAGTTGCACTCAATGACCTAGAAAACCCTGGTGATCATGATGAGACATTCAGAGACCCAAAAACAACCAGAACTCCTTCCGAGTCCTATGACTTACAAGAAGATTTGCCTCGTCCTCCAGTGGATGGAAGTGAAAAACATATCAATCTTGGTTTTCAAGTTACAAAACATCCTTTCCTAATTGAAAATAATGAATACCACAGAATAAGATGTCTGTTGAATCGCTAACAACAAATAATTATAAAGTACATTGCTCTTAAAAAATGCTTGAACATGAACAGTCATGTGCACGTGTTCCTTACAGGCAGAGAAAGAACATGCAAGACATTCACAGCGAAAGCATTGCTTTAAATGCTTATATTAATCTATGATTCAAACAATTCCTATGATCCTATGAAACCAAAGGGCCTAATAGTTGCATACACAAGAAAAGATGCATACAATGCTGGTGGAACAGTAGTCCACTCTGCATTTTTAATGCCTTTTAACAAGTCACAGTTTCTTTCACATAGCATTGAAATGTTGGATACATTATCTAAGATTTATGAGGAACTCCAACTTGTCTTTATAGATGAAGCATCTTTGATTGGCATTCGGTTCTTGTATTCCATTAACAACCGACTAAGAAGCATAAAACATGTGCAAACAAAATACTTTGGAAACACTGACATGATATTCTGTGAGGATCTTTACCAGGCACAGCCCATCCAAGATTCTTTGATATTTGAACAACCTACCATTAACATGGAAACATTCACCCATGACTTCTGGAGAGACAATATTAAATGCTTTGAGTTGCATACTACAATGCACCAAACAGATGAAACATTCATTGCAATTTTGAATAGAATGTGCACAAACAACCAAACATATGATGACTTGACCTATATCAATTTGAGGTTCTTATGGCCTGCACCAACAGAACCAGCATTCCCTTACCTGTTCTACATAAATAAGATGTTGTAATGCATAATATCCACATGTTGTCGCTCATGCATGGCGATGATATCATCATCAATTCGATTGACCTGGAAGGAGACAACCATGGAAATGTGCCACGTCATGAACATTCAGTCACTTTACCTTTCCATATTGTCCTCAAATTAGAAATGTTGGTTGAAATATATGCCTATAACTATGATTCACAGGATGGCTTGGTGAATGGTGCACAAGGAATACTCAAAAGCTATACGAAGACAGAAAAATTGGATGTCCTTTGGATAAAGCTTCATGAACTGCATATAGGCAAGCGACAAGAAAGAAAGTTGTCTTCTCTATATAATTCAAACATTGGAAGTGATTGGATACCTATTTTGCGAATATCGAAGCCAATATCGACATCAATAAAGACAAGTCAACTGAAGATTCGAAAATAGTTTCCGATTAAACTTGCATGTGCACGTACAGTCCACAAATCACAAGGACTAACACTTGATAATGTTGCATTTCAGCTTGCTAGAATTTGGATACATGTACTTGTATACACAGCACTGTCCCGTGTCAAAAGCATAGACTCCTTGTATTTACTAGGTCCTCTCACAAAAGATAACTTCAAAGTGAAACAGAAAGTTGATATTGAAATGGAACGACTCAGGACCACTGCAAAATGGAAACTGCATTATGATTACCAATCCATACAAACAAATTCATCTATATCAATTCTCTCACTTAACACACACAACTTAAATGCACACATGGATGATATATTGAATGACTATGATATAATGGAATCCAATATTATGTGCTTGCAGGAAACACACATGAAATTATGCATGCAGAACAAACAATTCCCAAATCACAATTGCATATCAAGTTACATTACACATGGGGTGATGATACTGGTGAAAAAACATGTACCAATTTTGGACCATATACATATTGAAGAAAAGAATGTTGAACTGGTGCTTGCAAATTTTTTTTTCCATGAAACAGAAGTTGCAATACTGAATCTGTATGTTGCTCCCCATGCAACATTCTCCAACATAGTTCATGTTATTTCCAATGCATTGGGACATTTCCATCTAAACGGACCCATTGTACTTGTAGGATACTTCAATATTGACATGCTACAAAATACTAGCAGAACAAAAGAATTGGAAAACTACATGTGCAAATACAGTCTTCGCTTTCTTTTGAACAACATAGGCCATCTACAAAATGCACTTATTAACCATGTTTGGTCCAATGTGCCCATTCCTCAATACAATATGTTTTTCTTAGACACATATTGGTCTGATCACGATACAATTGGTATTGCACTTGAATTATGACATATACATCAAACATATTGCAAACTCATATTTCTATGTTTCAAAGCATATCTGTATAGCTTGTTGCAAAAAAAATTCAAATAAATAAATAAATATTTATCCAGCTTCTTGGTTTTCCCTGATTTCTACACATATCGTTCTGGTGATCATACAAATAGTGTTATACTCGAATTATAAAATATACATTGTGAAAAAAAAAAGGGGACATCCTCCCAAAAACTATTTCTGACTCTATTCATCTTATTCTATTTTTTTTTGTATATGTACATAGTAGTTGCCTTTTTCTTAACATCTGAACTTATGTTCATATCCCTTTTGTTTTGTACTTTTGTTGATAGAAACAGACAGGAAAACTAGACGACGCAAAGAA
>ML822300.1:65018-122270 GCA_009831015.1 Picea engelmannii
GGGAGAACAAGTGTTCTCTGATATACAGGTCAGTGCTTGTGTAACTGGAAGTTGGTGCTTCCATCCAGTTGGTGCTGGAACAATGAGGGAGTTGGTGCTTCCTTCTAGTTGGTGCTAGAGAAATCAAAGAGTTGGTGCTCTCAGCAAGTAGCAGCTTGAAAAATAGAGGTTGGAGCCTCATTATGAGTTGGTGCTCATAAGATTGATAATGTACAGAAAATAATTTTCATATAAAGAAGAAGAGGTTTTCACCCTTTATGGGTTTCCTCAGAAATATCTATCTCTGTACTATATATGTGTGTGATTGATGTTGAATACTCTACTGCTTATTTATTATGATCATCATTGAGAAGTTCTGTAATGAACTTAAAAATGGATATAATTGTTTAATCACAGTAACAATTGATTCACCCCCCCCTCTCAGTTGTCCAACATGATAGTCACCCTCTTTAGTGGGTTGTAATGGAAGGCACTCAAGAAGTTTCTATGTCGGGGGTCCCTACAACCCCCACGTCAACAATTTTCACTGGAGGAATCCTTCCTCTGGGTGTCTCTAATAAAATGACGAGTGTAATTCATACCACCATACTCGCCTCAATCAACAACTCTACTCTTCTAATTGTTGGTTCCACTCAATGTTTGGGTGCAACCATGTTGTTACCTTTGATAACTAATGATTTTTTGTTTGGTATGCCATCAATGAGCAAGCATAAGATCTTGATTGGTTCTTAGTCAATGTCCCAAACTTCTAACGTTGGTACGAAAATTTTGTTGATCCCTTACCAAGTTGTTCCTTAGGGAGAAGGTTATATTTCTCCATCACTCCCCTCTATAGGGAGCGGGTCATTTCCACTATTCTGGCCCCAATCCCTTTGTGGGATGGGGTGGTACTATGGGTATCAGATTTCAATCCACTAGTATGTTTTCTACTTCAACCCCGTTCATGTTATATGGTGGGTTCAAAAGTAATCCTTTCACCACATCTGCAATGTCAACAGGGGGAAAACCCTTCCAAGGCTAGTGGAATCTCATGTAAGGGTCATTCTACTCGCAAGTAATGTCATCAATGGGTAATCCTTTTCTCAATTAGAACAACCCCATGCAAGGAGTATTTCCTTCACAATGGCATCTACAAGGGGAAACCCTATTTTTCTATTCTGGAACCAAATAGGTGGAGTTTTTCCTTTGTTTAACCAGATCCAGCAAGGTTTCATCCATAGCTTTGGCCCATCCAAAACATCTTCTCGAAAGCATGGTGCCAATACCAAACCAAGTTATTCTTTTTCAAATGGTCCTCAACTCGAAACTTCCAACATCCCTACTTGGAATTTTGGGTCTCAGTCGAGGTTACCTTTTGTGGAAACGTTGAACTTATTAGACGTGTCAAAGCTTACGAACAATCTCATTTGTCATCATCTGAACTGGCCATCGGTCCCCACCAAATTGTCATCTAATATTCTTAAGTTTGAGGGCAATCCTGGTGAATATCCCGACAACCATGTAATGAATTTGCATCTGTGGTTTTCATCAAATTTGTTAAACGATGATTCAGTTTGGCTAACTCTTTTCCAATGCACTCTTATGGGAGTCAAAGATAAGTGGTACATCAAGCTTGATGGTTCAACATTTTGTACTTTCCACGATTTGGATTTTGTCTTTCTAAACCATTTTCAACTACCGAACGAGTACGATGTCAACACCGACCTTCTTTCTACCTTGAAATAAGACAAAGCCACTCATATCTTGGATCATATCCAGGAGTGGCAGAGATAGAAGAAGCTTATTAAATCCAAGGTTCCTCCCAAATTCTTATTGGAATTGTTTCTTAAGTATTTGTTTCCAGACATCTCTAAATACGTTTCCACATCAGGAGTCTTTTCTTAGGAAGAAGGGATCTTCAGAGCCCAGCAACTAGATTTGATCTATTCGCAGTCTAGGCTCATGTACAAAATCATATCGTATTCACCACAACCTAGTTTTGATCCCACAAAAATGAAATATGGACCTCATGTTGATGGCATTGTAGGTTCCATTCAAAGATCACCCACAGACTTGGTCTTTAATAAAATGATATAGCTTTCTATCCAAGATTCTACATCTAGTCCAACTTCGGCTTCAACCACTCCCTCCCAAAATTCAGATGTACATAGTGTGTAATTGACAACCCCAAAAGTTACCCAACAACTTTGAAGGAAGAGAAAGAGTACAGACAAAAAGGGGGGGGGGGTGGGGTAATAACAAGAATGTTACTAAACCATAGTCTAGTTTTGGTGGGGGAAAAAAGAAAAAGAGGAAGGTGAAGTTTCCTTGTAAGATTTGCAAAGAAGATCACATCACTCATGAGTGCCCCAATATGGAAGAATCCCATAGGCTATTATCTCATAAAAAACCTGTCGTATTAACGAATTTGTTCCCTCATGAACAAATCATAGCTTCTATATCTAATGTTGGGAGCCAACAAGGGGGCAACTAGCGTGCTCCCTCACCTGATGGAACACTGTCGAATATTTATATGATGAATTTGGATGCTTATATACAGACTCGAGCACACAATTACAACAAACCTGAGTTTGGTTAAGAGAGTAAATAAACCCCCAAGCCTCAAGGGCCTCTTCATATTGAAAATATTTCTGCGAGTGATTCCATGCCTTTCATGACCAAAGATCTGTACAAAAGAGTCTCGCATAATCTGAATTCCAAGGCCGCTCAAAATTATTCCATTGTGGAATACTTTTCCCAGTCGTCATGTGTGATGTCTACTCTAGAGGTACTCTAAAGTTTCCTGGCGAAACAAAGTGCATTACTTTCTGCTATCGGGGATACAGATGCCTCTAGCTCACAACTCATCACATTTTACCCTTCTAATTTCAAACCTTACCTCCCTTATCACGTCGCTTTTCAAATTCAAGTGGTTTACGCCACGAAGAATATTTTTAGGATAGTGATCGATTTGGGGAAATCAATGTATTTGATGTTTCTTTATTGTTGTAAATATATCGACTCTATATAAATTTCTCCATCCCCTACTCTGTTGATTGAACTCAATGGTTGTTCCTTTCGGGCCCATGGGATACTTTCCTCCTTCCCCGTACAATTGGGTGGAAAAACTGTATACGTTGAAGTGAAAGTAGGCGACGCATTGCTTGATTACAACCTCTTGTTAGGACATATTTGGACTTACACTATGACCGTTTTCATATCTCCGGCCTTCTGATTTAATTTTTTCCTCATGAAGGAAAAAACATGACTATAGAATAGTTGTCTTTTATTCATTCGGATCCAACTGCGCGACCAGGATCTACTGTTCCGTTAATAGATGGTTCCCAAGCGGTGATTAAAAATATTGTCATTGAAATGTATTCTTCATTGATGGGAACCTTTAATATCCCAACACCAATCTTGTACATTTTGTTTCACCTTCGAATAACTTGAGCTCATCAATTCCTATATCCCAAATGCACCATTTTTCAGATAATGTACTTTAAGGATCCTTAGATTCTACCATCCTCGTCTAACTGGGTAGAAGAGATCAAGCATGTAGGAATGGTGAAACCTTTGTCTACAACCAAAATCACTCATCAAGACATTTAGATGGTCACTGCAGACCCATATCCAACTCCTCTTCAGATGGAGGAAGTTGATGATATTCTGAAGTCCGTTTGGGTAGTTAACTCTTCTCATTCTATGGATTGTCTCGAGAGGGTAATGCCATCAGATGAGGCTATTCTAGAGGTAATGATAGGTCTGGAGAGGCCTTGGGATGATTTGCATCATCGTTGTTATTTCCTTTCGAACATAGATCACATCGAAAGAGGAGGGTTCCATGTACACATGAACAATTATGTTGACAAGACTGTGAACCCTTTAGTAAAAGATGGTTTTTATGCTGAAGGGAACATGGAGAATATTTTGGAAATGATCCCTATCAACATTTCAAATGATCCCAACATCATAGAAAATGTGTTCATCAGTGCAGAATGTTGATGCCTCCTATGTCACAAACTTTTGTCAATGATTAGTGTTCAGTATATGTTGCCTGATTTATCCATCTATCTCATGCTCTTTTTCAAAGGAAGTATAATTATGTGTCATCCATTCCTTAGAACTATTGACTTTTCATGTCGGTCATCCCCTTACAAGTGAATCTCAAAGTCACATGAAGTTGTCCCACTTTGCACCTTAGGTTTACTTTCATCATTGGTAGGTAACCTTGAACTGAGCAGATGAAATTTCCTCATCAGTTGTTGACTGGGGGGTTTCCCTTGTTTTCGATGGAAATAAATCTATTCACACATTGGGATTCATGCAGTATCTTGGACTCCATTATCACTAATGGTGGTTTCCTCGCCTTTTTTGACAATTTTCATCATTGACTACTGTTGGATGTATGGGATAACCCGAGTTATACCTTAGTTTCTCCAACAAAACCATATAAACCATCATCCCCTTTGGTAAACAAGAAGGAAACATTGTGCACAAAGTGCACAATGCAGTCTCACCTGAGATGGATTATCGGTGACTGCAAGACACTACTATCTACAATCATGGAAGGGATTGTGCTCATGGGGATGTCGGACCTTTACTTATTCTTTACTTTTACTTTAACATGCATCATACCACATACTTCATTATACCATTCATCTAGTTATTTCATTCTACATTATCACTATTGCATGTTATGGTATATTATTCTAACCATTCATCATTCATTCATAATTGCATAAACAAAACAAAAAAACAACATTCAGACACATTGCAACACATGATTTTACCGTGGTTCACCCCCCCTGGGCTACGTCCACAAATATCTTATGTTTTATTATTCTTCATCAAAATATAGCGTTGCATGAATTACATCAAAGGTTTTTCATACTTCGTGAGGCTGACCAGTGTCGCACCAAGCTCCGCAACTTGTGACCTAACCCTCAATTACATCTCAAAACTGACTCCATATGAGCTCCACAGCTCTCCACAAAACTAGCACTGTGACTCGAACTCAAAAAGGTTCTCAAAAGATATGATTCTTCTACACCAAGTCACCATCAAAACATGACAATCATACGCCCTATCTACCTCATACATCCTCTATTTATACTCAAAATTTGGTAAAAACCCTTCATGACTCAAAAACCCTAATTCTAAGTGGACTCAACCTGTCCACTTTCTAACTGCCTTCCACGCAATTGGTCTTCGATACAACTGTTCCTTTGGTCCATTCCTTAGTTATTTTCCTTGTTTACTGTGCTAAACCCCAAAATTGCATGCTCGAACAACTGTTATTCAAAGGGTCTCTTTCATGTACTACTTGTATCTGGTGCATGTGAGATATGCACATTGTCATGGGTTCGTGAATATTCTATTCGTCCAAGCTCCTCCTAATCATCAAGCTATTGATTTGTACCTCACACTAGATTATGAGAGATGTCTGAATTCTCTCCTTTTAGTGGGTCTCATTCCATCGAATTCAACTCATCTATTCTGGAATTGAGATATAGAGTCCTATGAGTACCTATAGGATTGCAGTCATCAGTGGGAAGTTCTCTTGTCATCAACAACTAGAAATACATCAATTTATCCTATGGATTCTTCAAGTGTTCATCCTTGACACCCTTATTCACACTTGTTGAATGTACTTGGTTCCTTGACACCTACTTTCATTATTGGTGGGTTGTCTCACGTTTGTTAGCAGTATACTTTAATGACCGATAATCAAATGAAGTCTCATTGTGTTCGATTTCAACTCCTTTATTCATATAATGTGGATTTTCACCTTCAGCGGATAGTGTATAATACCTCTAGTTTACAGTAGAAACACCCCATATTTGATGTTGCCTTTCATCAAACCAGTACCTATATGACTTTAGTGATCATGGAAGATCAAATTGTACTCCATTGTATACAGAAATCTTCGGTTAATTTTGAGACTGGACTCCACTGTGTCTTGTTCGGTTTATTTTGAGACTGGACTCCACTGTGTCTTGTTCGGTTTATTTTGAGACTGGACTCCAATGTGTCCACTTTGTATTGCATATTCATGGCTATGAACAACTATTTGATATTTATCCACATGGATCCATAGTGTAATTCAGATTGGAAACCATGTGTACAGTGTCAAAATAAATTGTAATATTCTCATGAGTAACTAGTACTTCCAACTGAGTCTTCATTACTGTACTTTTTGGAATTATAATGTATTTCATCCATCATGGATGCTCCTCTGACCTCAAACATTAGCGGTCATCTGTTATAGAAATTTTTTCCTCACTCCATGCATCTTGCTTTGATGGCCTTCCATTTCCATCTGCATACTTAATTTCCCCTTTTTGCTCACTCCAAAGCCAAAAATACATATTTTTGTCCATGTATGTGAGCTACAGTTAGACAACTCGCGTATATGTAGGTTGCTCCATTACAACCCACATACATAGGTTTTTGTGCTAAAAAATTAAAAAATATGTTGGGTTTCCATGCCATGTCATGAGATCCATGATCCTTGACCTTCCATATACAAGAAAAACTCTTACTTGGCTCTTCAATTCCACTTGGAGGCTATAAATTGAGCCATATACAATCCTTGAGACATTCTTCACATTGAGAGAAAAGACACTCTGGAGAAATTTCACCTCATATTGAGTTTGCATCCCTTTATCTTTGAAAGTATGAACTCATTGTGTTCATCCCCGAAGATCTTCCTATCTTGAAATGGAGACCCTCATTGACTCCTACTACTTGTGAGCTTGCCTTTGTGGAGGATTGAAGTGGTGAAGGCACAACTGGAGGGACTTAGTTTCTTGGTTTTGATATGTGTCGTTAGAGAAGTTTGTCACATATGTACTTTTGTTGATTTCAATAATAGAAATACTCTTTTCCTGTCCAATTTATATATTGCAAATATTTGTATTCCTTTCCATGGGAATATTTTTTATGTATGTTAATGGACTATGATAATTTATATGCTAACATTATATATAATTTCCACATGCTTGCGTATCTTGGTTGTTGAGGATAAGCTGCAGGTGTAAAGCTTTGGGTCACATGCTCAATAATGGTCTTCTTCGGACGTCCGGACGAGGTAGGCTTCCAACCTTCTCTTGTTATCATTTTCATTTATATAACATACTTGAGATTAGAGTTTATTTATGGGTGTCATTTTGTCTGTTGTGGGTTTCCCCTAGCCATAGAGAGTTTTTCCTCATAACACATATTGGACAAGTTTCTTACAAAATATTTATGTCAACTCACTTTAATATCCACCCCATATTTCATGTGTCATGCTTGAATAAAGTGGTAGGAACAAATTGTGGAGTTCAAACCATCCTCCTAGAACTATATGATGAGGGCTCCATTTAGTTGTAGCATTAGGTGGTTTTAGACAAAAGAAATAATTTTCCATGCCATCAAATTATCCAAAAATTCTCGATTGATTGGAAGGATACACGACACAACAATGCAACTTGGGAATCATCTGTGATCCTACAATGATTTCCACATCTCCAACCTTGAAGGAAATGCTACCTTTGATATGAGAGGGCATGTTAGGGTCCCACCCTAATGCCCCTAGTTAAGGAAATATATTTTTACTTAATGTATAATGAAAATATTTATTAAATAAGGACCAAGTAATAAAGTATGTGAAAAATAATGTAAGGGCCTCATTAAAGAAGGTCCTCTAAGTATTTTATGTAGTCTAAATAATAAAGGCCCACTAGGTGGTTAGGGTTTGAAATATATATAAACTATTTATAGAGGTAGAAACAATGTAAATCAAATGATAAGTGATTAATACTTTTTTGAAGCTCTACTCAACTAGAGGTTCCCCCCTCCAAGAGGAAGTGAACATTTCATCCTATTCATAATATCAATACAAGTTTCTTTATTGCTACAACTTCAATACTTTGGTTTGTTTTATTTACTTTCCCAAATTGCATTTCCTATTTATTTACTTTGGTATGTGTTAGCACTCTGTAAATTTTGTCTGGCTGAATAGAAAAATGACAGAGGTAACTATTTCAACCAACTTTAGAGCTAAAACACTAGCCGGTTCAACCCAGATAGGGATCTCTCATGTCACTTGATATTCTTTAGGAAATGGTGGCTAGATTTGGTTTGTTTTGAGGGGTTTTTATAAAATTGTTGGCAGAGAAGGGAAGGAACACACAGGGCTATGGAGTCAAAATTTTGAAAGTGAATGAAAATAATACATCAGCTAATAGAACTCTCCAGAGCATAAAGGCTAAGAGAGGCGATGAATCTGAGTTATTCTTAAATTGAAATAGACTGTAGGAGGATAAAGGAAACAAATAACCGCATCAAAGCATTATCGAAATGAATTCTGAACTAGTTAAGAAGACAATCACATAGTTTAAATTGTTTCATCCGAGAGCATCAAGGGATGAATTCTGGGCTTTTAACTATCCAATTTAAACAGGGAAAAAATGTAAATGAGATAATAGGTCATAGGATATACATATGATGGAAGGAAACAAATCTCATATCACCACACATTAGAATCTTTTCATAGAAACTTCAAAATCTTCTGCATTTATATTCAATTAAGATTCAGAAAATTTACAAAATGGAGTCTAGTACAACCAAAAGGTGCTCTTGCACTTCTGCCAACATTAATTAATTCAAGTCTTTCATTACTTATACAATTTTATCAAAACAAAAGAAACTGAAATGTTTCAGCTTCTATAATAGTTTCGACTGACAGTTTCGGTATACGAAACGATTTACAATAATTAGAAAAAAGAACACATTTCAAAATCATGAACAATCTCTCTGACTGTCCCACTTCTTCTGCACCATTTGTCTTGCTCTGAGCTTCTGCTAGATATGCAAAACTGGTGACACCTGGAGATCACCTGTTGGTTTTGGAGATGTTTCCCTTTGTCTTACCCAATCGCATGATTTCTTTCCATTGTGGATCAAAAGGGATTCCATAATCCATCATATCTTTAATCAAAATTTCCAAATTGATGCATGTAGCATAGGACATGGCTGGCAAGATGACCTTCACTGTTTTAAACTTGTTTAGAATTTCAAAATCTCTAGCCAAATACTCCACTAGACTCAGGCCTTTCAGACTTTCCTCCATATCTTCGAACTTAGAATGGTACATTCTATATTGCATGAAGAGAGAATGATAGTCTTCTAGATTGTATAATGAGCATTTACCATCCCAAAATGATGGAAGGACATTGACAAACAATTGTTCAAAAGAATCTTTAAAATCTTGTATTCTATGCTCCATTTGCATAGATTTGTTCTGGACCGATCCGAGTAAGTTGTGCTTGGAAATGATCCTTCTGGCAGAAATGATCAACATGGTCCTATCTTTCACACCAATGGTTTGAATTTCAGCAGTTGGTACAGTATTCAATAAATCAATAGCATTTTGGGCCCATTCCGAGGGCTTATTTGCAAGCATTTCGTTTACAACAACACATTTACTCCGAGCTATAGCAACCATGTTATCTTTGTCGTTGACAAAATTCAGATAAACTTTGAATTTAGCAACCTCCGCAGCAATAGTGTCCCATATTACATGTTTAGTGTCCTACAACAACGTCTTTCCCTTTAACCTTTTTTTTAGCTTGCTCATTCTCTCCTGCAAATCTTGATTTTCTCTATAGAGTTGAGCCATCTTTTCATCCTTCACTTTTGCCTCTTGCTTCAACTTTTCCATGTTCTCTTTGAGACTCTTGATCTCACATGCTTTCAAACTCACCTAGGACATAGCTTGGACTATCCCCTTAGTGCTTGACCCAGCCTATATATTACCAGGTACAATGATTTCCATGTCTGATATCATTGCTTGCATTTGTGACCAATTCTCTTTCTCTTTATCCAATTGCAATACCTTAGCCTTGTAATTTAGCACTTCTTGTTTGAATGTTTCCTTCTCCTGTTCCAAAGTAGATAATTCTGCTATCAGTGGATGATCTGTAGGTGACATCTTCAACTTTTAATTTAGACTTTGGATCAACTTGTCCTATTCATACAAAGAATATTTCGGCCCCTGGGGACCTTCAGACTCTAGCCTTTTGACCTTTGTCATCTAGGCTTTGCTGGACACTTCTTCTTGTTTCAGTTGTCCATCTAGTTTTGATGCATATGTTGTCAATCTTGCAACTCGTAGAGCCAAGCTCAGATAATCAGAATATAACATGTCCTTGACATTCCTATGAAATTTTTCCTTGTCAGGGGCAACAATGTTTTCATAGTGCATTTTTATCACAGATACCTTATCATCATTAGCCACTGCAATGCTAAATTTCTTTTTCTCGACATCCTTGACTGAGAGAAAATGAGCCTTACACTGGGAGATTCCTTCTACTTCAAGTAAAAGGTCTCTTATTTCACTATTGGCCATATTCCCCTTCACGGTGTACTGGTTCATTAAATCTTCTTTGGACTGATAAACCACCTCAGGTGTCTGGCTAAATATGTATTTTCTTCTGCTGAAAACTTTTGTGCTACTCTCATTTTGTGGTTTTCTTTCTATTTTGGTTCCTTCACCCCTGGTTGTGGTGTCCACCATCTCCATGCATGTTTTACCTTTTGATTCTTCATCTTCCAAGTCAACTACTTGAGAGGGTGATGTGAATTTCATTTTCTTGAGAGTGTCTTGTTGGATACTAGTACCTAGGGCTTCTGAACTACTTCTATTGTTGTAGACGCTCATTTTAGGGGATTTGACAATCAACCTGGGTGACGGTTTCTGTGTTGGGCTCTGCTGAGAAGTTGGTTCTATTTGTTTTGTTTGATCATGTTGCATGGTGACATCCATTTTTGTATAGGCCTCTAGATTGACCAACTTATCGAATCCTTTCGACATGTTCATGTTCATAGGGGCCTTGTCTACTTGTTAATCTTCTCTTTGATATGATCTGATGTGGATCATATCTTCTCCATTGCAACTGTGCGAAACCAAATTTGCTAAGTTTGGATTGAAAATGGGAAAACAAGACTTATTCTTCACCACAAAGGGACCTACCACGAAAGGAAATTTCAAATTAGAAGCCTTATGTGCTTTCAGAAAATGCTCGGTCTATGAGATAATTCTTTTCTTTATGAACTCCAAAGAAAAGATCCTGGGAGTCAGAAAAATAGGTAAAAGATGAGGTCCTTCTTAATATCCATATACCCAAATTATAGTGGATTGGGTGAACATCACTCAATCTCCTACCATTCTCTCTGGATTTGGCTGCAATGAGCTTTTCATTTCTTCTAGAACTCTTGGTAAGTCTGAACCAAAAATGAGACTATAAACCCTAGACATAATCGTGTTGATGAATATGAGCATGGTGATCCTTTTGCACTCGGTCGAAATAAATGCAATCTCAGGAAATTCAGTTTTGTTAGATTCCAGAAACATTCTCAATAAATGAGAGTAGTATATGAAGTGTCTCAACGAACTGAAATTAACTAGTTGTTGATGTATATTCTCTACAATAAATTTATCAAAACTGACACAGACTAACTAACCAGATAGAAAGAAAATCAACAGGAAACCTAACATGAGATCTACCACAAACTTGTCATTGTCTAACCCTAAAATTTGACTCAGTAGAGAACAAGCCCACTGGACTTTGACGACCATGACGCTTTTACTGGTAGGTAATGACAAACTCTCAGAACGATGTTCAGGCTTGACTATGGTTTGCAAAAATAAGGTTTTGACTTTTGGTGGGCATTCTCTATAAATCATGATCATTTTTTGTTCCTTGAAGGGATCTGACACTGTGGGGGAGGCATCTGGTATATTAAGAGTGATTTGGAGTGATGGACTATCTACTTTACATAGAACCTCTAACTCTAATTTATTCAGGATGACTCTTTCTTCCTAAGAATATCGCTCTGCACACCAGCTTACAAATTCGGGGAATGGAAAGGAAGTCTCTACAATGTAAGGGATGATGGAGGCTTGAGCCACTTCGAGGAAAGGTATACACATCCTGAAATTGTTCAACAAATTTGATCTAGACACATAAATGGGTGATACCATTATCTCTGTGTCGAAAACGTCAAAATATCTGTCAATTAGGGCTTCTTCTCTAGAGGAGATCTCTTGCTCATTTACGGATAAAACAACAGGATTGGTAGCCATGGTGAAAAATACCTATTAAGCGACGAAAAAACACGAGTCTGGTTCTATGCTAAGCTTTGAAATTTGGATGGAATCTTTGTGCCAAATTTTCGTATGTTTAAATGCTTCAAATTATCATGGAATAATGCTGGGGGGTTCCTCCTTTTATAGGTATCTATTGACATCGGGGGTCGGAGAAAACGGTTTCGGGTGGACCACTTTTACCCTCGATGTTCCTCTGAGGGCGCCACACATCCACTATTTAAACCACAACACTTTTCCCCGACCCACCTTCTATCGATTAAACCCCATGGTATTCTAATCACCGATATAAATTTCAACCGTTGATCCAGGCCGCTTCAAGATCTATGATCCACATTTGCCCAGCAGATTTGGCATTGGGGGTTGGAGGAAGTGTTTTTAGTCAGACTGCTTTTCCCCCCAATGTACCTCTATGATCACCACATGTCACATAATGAAACCGTGACAGTTTTCCCCGGTCCGCCCTCGATTTCTTAATCTTTGTGCTACTCAAATATCTGATATGCGCTTAAGCCGTTGATCTGGTCCACTTTCAGGATCAACGATCTGCCGAGTTTTATTCTTCACATATCTATTATTTTTTTCATACTTCACCAGATATAGGCGGGTCCTCTGATTTGTCATGTCTTTGTGGTGATGTAATCCTTCACTAAAATTCCGAATCTCAGAGACCATATGAAAATTGTTATAGTGATAAGATTGGCTCCAACTGGATGTTATCCTCTCTACGAGGTAGAAAAGAACTATAGATTAAGTGCCTACCCATTGGGATGTGATCCATCAATGTGATCTGAATCTGCTAATCTTTACTCAAACTCAAAACCTACTCAGCATAGCTTAGGGCCTTCACCTCGGGCTTCAACCATGTTGTTTTATTTCAGTCTTTCATGCTTTAAAGGAAAAGTGAAATTATTATATACAATGAATGGTGGGGCGATGATTTTTTAAACTATGTAATGCTTGAGGAACCTGCCATTCACAGGCCCTCCTACGGTGAGTTCTCCATTGCTTTCTTCTAATAGATAGGCATTGCTCCCTCGGTAAGCTGCAGTTTTGAACGGGCCCAACCACAGGTGGTCAAATTTCCCATGTTTACCTTTATCTTCATTCTTGGAGTCCCACCTTAGTACCTAGTCTCTAGGTTCGAAGTCATCCTCTTTGGTATGTCTATCAAAATCTTCCTTGATCTTGTCTTAACATTGTTACACATCAAAATTGCTCAGCTGGATAAGTGTTGCATGTCCCTCTCATTCGTCGTAAGTGTCGCATCTTTCGCAAGTGTCGCAAGTTGGTCACTAGTGTCGCAAAGGATGTTTAGACATGTTGTCATGACAACGACACTAAGGAGACACTTACAAGACTGATTTGAAGGAGGAGAACTAGTGTACTCAATTCAAACAACTCTTGACACCTGAAAAGAGCCCAAAAACAAAGGTTTTGAGGAGGAGCGCTCCCCCAGTTCAGCTCCAGAAGCGCTGGCGCTCCCCTATCATGCTTCAGGGAGCGTTATAACACTCCCCGGGCCCCTTTGAAGAAGCGTTGCTCATCTTGAGAGTGCTGGCGCTCCCCCAAGGCTTATCAAGGAGCGCTACAGCGCTCTGATGCCCCTTCTAAGGGAGCGCTACCTAATCTGAGGCAGTAGTTGGCCCGTTGAGGAGAATAAGGGGAGGATATTTCAAGATTAGGAGGCAGTTGTGCTCGATTCTTGGTTTCATCAAGAGATCCCTGATCTAAGGAAAAGGTTCCCAACTTGTTCTAAAGATAACTCAAGAGGTTAAGCTCCTCTTAACCTATATAAGCAGGCTCTATCATGGTGGAAAGGAGGAAGAATTGAAGTTATGAAAATTATAATCTTGGAGGAAACTTACAGCCAGCCAAAGGAGAGTGATCAGTGAAGCTGTTGTTATCCAGGTTGTGGAGCTTTCAGGCAAGGGTTAGACGAAGGGGACTTGACGAAGCTGTCGCATTCGCATCTATGATTGTAAGTACTGTTGTCGTTATTCTCATCAATATGACATGCTTGGCCTGTTTCTTTATAGTTTGTGTCTAATGTCACATGAACTTATCACTAGTTGATAGATCTGTTTTCAAGCTAACATCAATAGAGTAGGAAGCGGTTGTATCTTGTCTTGTCCACAGAATCCAGCGAGAAGCAAACGATCAGAGTGTAACTCAGAGCGTGCAGGGACAAATGTCAGCAAAAAGGTTCTTCTATCATCCTTCCTCCTCATATGTTAGTTTAGATAGATTTGAAAGGAAGTCAGTGTCCATGATAAGCACCTTTCTGTCTAGGGTTAAGGTCAAGCTCTAGAGGTGATCTACCTGTCCGCAGGGAGATTTTCCTACAACAGAAACTGGCGACTCTACTGGGGAGATAGCCTCAAATCGAAACCTTTTGTTTTGATTTTCTCCTCATTGACCTTGTTCTATCCCTTGATTGTTTCAAACCTGGTTCACTCCTCTTTGATTAGTTTCATGAGCTGATTGGCTCCTTACCTTATCACATTCAACATACTTGTCAAGTTTGAATCCCAATTTTTGGAATTTTTTGACATTTTTGGGCTTTTTAGACCCTGGCGGCCCTGTCCTAGTGTTCACAGAGTGCCAGTGCTCCCTCATACCTATACACAGAGCGCTATAATGCTCCTTTCCCTTGGCAACAGAGCGCCATCCTTTTTTTGGCCAAAAACCCCTCCAGAACTTCCTTGTTTAGGGTTTGCCTCTGTGTGTCTTCTACTGAGTGATTTAGTGAGTCAATTTTTCTTCTTTTTCAGCCTTGACATTTGTCTTTTTGAAGAATAAACACCTTGTTAATTGGATATTGTAGCCTTATTCACCATTTTCATTGAGTTTTTCCTGTTGAGTGAAGCTTGAAACCTATGCATTGCTTTTCTCTTCTCTTCAGTTGAGTAAAAACCCTGGTGAGGGTCATCAAAGGCCTACAGACCTCTTTATCTTGTTTTCAGTCAAGGTCATTGTTCTTCAGGCTTTTTCTTTTGGGTGTGAAGTTTGCTTTTCTCTTTGATTGTTTCTTTTCATCCGTTTTCGTTTGGATTGCTACGAAAGGGTGTATTGTTTGTGTGATTTTTGCTTGTGCTAGTTTGGTTTTCATCCATACCAAGAAGATAATTAGAAAAATGAGCATTGTGTTGTATTGATCATCACTCATATGCAAACAATAAAAAGAAAAAGAAAAAAAAAAGCATCTGCATGATTGATTGTGTATATTAGAAGGTATCTTAAAAGTTTCTGCATTACATCAGGATTTGATTGAGAAAAGAATTGTTTGAGGACATTCCTTACTTGTGCTGGATTAGTGAAAGAACTCTCTCTCTCCCTTAGCTATATGTTCATCGAAAGAAAATGACTGATTATCATGTTTGATGCATTCTTTGGGTCGGAGTCATAATTCCACTTGTTTCACTTCCATGCACCCCTTTGCGTAAAGAACAGCCATAAAAATCAACGCTAATTAAAAGTTATCTAGAACTTTTTCTTTTCTAGGATCCTCCACCAATAGTAGATTAGGCTTAGTACTTTGGATTAGGGCTGTGAGCATAACTCTCCAAAGTTTCTAAAACAAACAATAACATCCTGAGTTAGGGAGAGTAAATCCAGTTATCGTATAAGTCTGCCTGGGATCCCCCTCTCACACAAGGGTTACGCACGAGGTTGCATTCGGGTAAGCTACGGGGACTAACCCTCCGTGGTTTAACTGATTGTGGTGATCGGATCGTATTATGGGGGTCACTTTGAGGTAAATCCAAAATTACTGCATGGAAGCCTTTTAGTTGATTTCGGGCTTGATACCCTGCCCGTACGTTCGGATTGAACTGTCGACTGTTCCCGCCCAGGGGCTGACTGCGAATTGGTAACCTTAGTGGCCATAATATTTAGGTTCTTACACAAGGTGACGGTGACGGGAAGTCTCATTGTACCTGGAGAAGACATTGGTTAAACTCACTCGGGCTCCTTGGAGGGTAAATCCACAATTACTGCGTGGAAGCTTGCACCAAGGCGGAAGTTTGTTAAGCAGGTCGCGATTGTAACTATTCCACCCTATCCCCACCCCTTCTGGACTTGATCATGTGACGTTGGATTTCATCACCAATTAGTACGGTCATCAAAAGAAGGTCCTATTTGCTTGGTTGTGATTCTTAGATTTTTTAGCGTGTGTTGTTTCTTTTCGTTAGTTGGCCATAGATTTCTTTCGCCGACTCTTCTCCGCCAACATCGACCCTCCACGCTGCTCGCGGAGGCTACAGGGACTTCCTCTAGAGAATATGGAAGGAAACACCCCATTACCCCCTCATTCTATGGAGGAATATCCTCAACAGAGCGAGGTTCATAATGCTACAACTTCCCAGGAAGAAGTTCCCATCCCTCTGGAGAATTTCTGAATTGTCTCAGAATCTCCAGAAGCTTATCGTATTCCGGAGGGATATGAACGACAGATCCTCCACCTGAATTCTGCTGGAGAATTTGTGGTCATCCATCCTTCTGAAATTTCGGCTGGGTCTTCTCAGAACCCTTTAGCCAGTGATCCTTTTTGGACTGCAGACGTTGTTCGGAGTCCACCATGCTTGGTGCAAGATCTTTATGGAACGGGAGAAGGTGTCGATGCACCCTTTTCCTATACTATACCCCCAAATAATTTCACCGATACTACCACTTTTATAGCCACACCAACCGTTGGTCCGAACACACCATCCGTTGGCCCAAGGTCTACAAGTCCCCTCCAGACGGCCCATTCGACAATGGCCCCGCACATTCCGACTATCTCTGCCGGTAATGTGGTAGTTAATCAAGCCCCGATTGGCACACCTATAACACCAAGAAGCACACTCCCTTTTGGATTTAGAGCATTGAATGCGTCCATTGCCCAAACCACTACCCAAACTATACCGGGAAGTTCCATACCTATCCAACAACCCGGAGGGACTGGTCTTGGTGGTCCCAACCCGATCGGTGGCACCGGTCCATCATTGACATCTAGCTTTCAGATCCTGGGAACTCTACCTCAAACTGGGGGGCATCCCCCCTCTGGAGGACAAATTCCATTCGGAGGGAACCCTAACATTGGGGGGCATCCTCCCATTAGAGGACAAATTCCATTCGGGGGGCACCCTCATGCTGGGGGGCAACCTCAATCCGGAGTACACCATCAACCACAAGGACAAAATGTGTCCACTGCACCTAATCCGTGAAGCATCCCTTTTCAAGGAAACCCACACACCTCCATGGGACAAAATGTGTCCTCCGCACCTAATCTATGGAGCATCCCTTTTCAAGGAAATCTGCATGCCTCCACAGAACTGAATGTGCAAACCCCGCCACAACCCCCTTATGGACAAATGCCAAACCCACCCTATAATCCACAAAACCCATTTGGTTATCCTCGCTCACCAACACTTCTCAAAACATCTCAAATCCTATGTACCTTGGTCAAAACCAACCTCACATGAGAGGGCCCATGAGTTATAATTATCCACATAACCCAGTATTGGGCCCCACTGGTGTCCCTCTGCCACACCAGCATTATCCATAGGTTAACCGACAACTACCTTTTTTAGCCACCCTGGACCTTCCAGACTTGTCTCGGTTAACGAATGATCCCATTTATCATTCTTCAGTTTGGCCAGCCATTCCAGCTAAACTTCCTTCTGATATCTCAAAATTCGATGGAAAGCCCGAAGAAGATCCAAACAACCATGTGATGAACTTCCATTTGTGGTGCTCATCCAACTCCCTCATGGACAATTCGATTCGTTTGCGTCTTTTCCAACGAACACTCATGGGTTCTGCAGCGAAATGGTATATTGAATTACCACGCGCATCTTTTCACGATTTCAACTCCCTTGCCATGTCCTTCCTCACACATTTCCAACTACCCATTCGATACGAGACGGGTACCGAACTATTAACCTCTCTTCGTCAGACCACTTCCATACATATCTCTGATCATATCCATGAATGGAGACGACGATGAAGGCTAATCAAAGTGGTCATTCCTGACCAATTGTTAGAGGAATGGTTCACGAAATCACTATTACCCCATATTGCTCGTGATGTTTCCATGGGTGGCGTGGTCACCGAGGAAGAAGCCATCGCTCGGGCTCAGTACCTAGACTTAGTCTACTCACAATCTGGTACTCTATATGAGTTGATACCGAACGCCACCCATGCCACTAATGACCCATCCAAACCATCAACTGCTTCGCATGCAGATGGAGTTATTGGCTTTGTCAAAACTCAATCCCCTACTCAATCTACTGGAACAATCTAGCGGCCCGCTTCCACAACTGCTCCCAGTTCGACTGCACCCTCTTCTACCCCACCTCAAACTCAGGTCTCTGATGTGAATGCGGTCCAATCAACCCCTTCACAACAGCTTGGGGGTAAGAAGAAAGCGAGAAACAAACCAAAGAAGAAGAACAACAATGAGCAACCCAATACCCAACCACAAACCCCTACTGCCGAAAAACAACCACAACGAAAACCGAGATTCCCATGTCTCATTTGTGGTGATGATCACTACACTCGAGATTTCCCACATTGCGATGAAGTGGCCAAACTTTTCAAAGGAAATTCACAACCCTCTGTGCTCACTCAGCCTTTTCCGCAGCAACAACTTTTGGTTGCACAAATCCCCATGCCGGGGGGCATTTCCAACCAATCCCATGATGAGGCCTCGACAAGTTCCCACATTTACATGTTTAATGGAGTTAATCTAACAACTCGCTCTATGGCATATGACACGCCAGTTAAACCTGACAAGCCGAAGATCGCTAACGGTTCTGCGTTAGACCCGTTACCATCCTCCGCCAATCCTCCATCTGTTAGCCCTCCATCCGGGCCACTCCAGATTGAGAAACCATCCTTTGACTCTATCCTACACCCTCCTAAGAGCACCATCCAGAAATCTACATTCAATCCTAATTCACAGGCTACCCAAAACTACAACATCGTAGAAGATTTGTCCCAAGCCCCGTGTGCTATGTCCGCCTTGGAAGTTCTACAACATTGTCCCAACCAACGTAGAAAACTCTTAGCCGCTATTGGTGCTTTTGATCCTGAGTCATCAAACTACCTCACGTTTAATCTGGATGATCACCAACCCCGACTCTCCCACCAAATAGCATTCCAAATCGATGTGGTTGTTCACAATCAACAAATCCACCGGACTATCCTGGATGAGGGAGCCTCCACCTATGTCATGTCCTTAGCATGTTGGAAAGGTTTGAAATCACCTGCCCTTAACAAATATGCTACCATGTTACGTGCCTTTGATGGACGAGGTTTTCATCCTCACGAATTATTACAATCCTTAGCCGTTCAGTTGGGCGAAAAAACTGTCACTGTTGACGTCGAGGTGGTCGATGCCCCCCTCGACTACAACCTACTACTTGGAAGAAGTTGGTTCTACGCGATGACTGTCATCGCCTCATCGGTGTTTCGATGTGTACAATTCCCCCATCAAGGTAAAATTGTTACCATCGATCAGCTTGACTTCTGCACACCCGATGCTCGCATCCCTACTACCAACAACATTCCTTTTCTGGGAGACCACCCGGTTACATATGAAAGCGTTGGTGTTGGCTTATTGAAAGATTCTAGCCTCATGGGTACCTTCCCTACACCACTTCCACCTACTGCACATCATATTTCCGTCGTCAATATGATCTCGACTTTGCCTTATCAATCCTTGGAATCATCTGACCCCTGGATTGTGCCTAGTCCTTTGGAATTCGATGTGCTCGGTGACACAATGCCACTGAGCCCAGCCGAGGCTGCATATGTAGCTATTCAATCCGACTCTCCCTCGCCGAACAATTCACACTCATTGGCACCTGATACTTATTCGGTGCCCTCTTGGTTAGATTCCCTATCATCCACCGTTGATTACATTTCCCATATATTTCCTTCGGACAAATCAATCATGGAAATGCTTAGCATCGACGATTTGCCATGGGATGACAACCACCATCGATCCTCTTTTCTTCCACCTTTGGAAGAAATCCAAGACATACAATCTGTCTTCCCCCCCGATGTTACCGAAGCTCCGCAATCTCCTATCCTCACGACAGATACTCTCTCTGAGGGGAACATGGGTAAGATCTCGACTACGGTCACGATTGACATTTCAATCAAAGAAGGTGTCATGGAAAACATCAACCTTGGTGCTAATTGCACACCCGACGAAGTGGTCTCTTACACCGCTTTATTCAAGGAATTCCGTGATGCCTTCACATGGAGTTACGAGAAAATTCCAAGGATCGACCCTTCGATCGTCGTACATGAAATCAAAACTTACCCTGACGTGAAACCGGTTCGGCAAAAGCTTCACCCGGTTCATCCCAACAAAGTCACAACTATAAAGGCAGAAGTTGAAAAACTTCTAAAATCTGGCTTTATCTATCCTGTCCCTTTAACCGAATGGGTCTCCAACCTCGTTCCAGTGGCTAAGAAACAAGGGACCATCCGTGTTTGCGTTGACTATAGATATCTTAACAAATCTTGTCCTAAGGACAACTACCCCACGCCCTTCATCGACCAAATCATTGACAACTGTGCGGGGAGCGTAATCTTTTCTTTCATGGATGGCTTTTCTGGATACAACCAGATTGAAATCTTGCCTACAGATCAACACAAGACAACCTTCATCTGCCCTTGGGGAACCTTCACCTACCGAAAGCTACCTTTTGGCCTTAAAAATGCTGGAGCCACTTTCCAGCGAGCCATTTCGTATGCTTTTCATGACATCAAACATATCGTAGAACTGTATCTTGACGATTTACCTGCACATTCATTAAATCGATCCGATCACATTGATCACTTACGTGCGATGTTTCTGTGATGTAGGTTCTACCGTATTCGTCTGAACCCACACAAATGCATTTGGTTGTTGAATCCGATCGACTCCTCGGTTTCATTGTCTCCAAAGATGGGATTAGGGTGGACCCCTTAAAGATCAAGGCCATCTTAGCCTTACCTCCACCCACCAATTTAACCCAACTCCAAAGTTTGCAAGGCAAAGCAAACTTCCTTCGCCGTTTCATCTGCAATTATGCCGAGATCACTAAAGGATTTATGCGGTTACTACAAAAGAACGTCCCTTTCATCTGGGATGACACAGCTCAACGGTCATACGATGCTCTCAAGCATGCTTTGACCCATGCACCTTTGTTACATCCACCTGACTATACAAAGGATTATATCCTTTACTTGGCCGCTTCCACTTCCACCATCGCAATGGTGTTAGTCCAAGAAGATTCCAACGATGAAGAACATGTGATTTACTATCTAAGCAAGAGTTTATCTGGACCCGAACTCAAATATTCGCATGTCGAGAAACTGGCTCTGGCAGCTGTCATCAGTGTCCAAAGGTTCCACCATTACATCTTATTACGCACCACCACGGTAATCGCAGACTCCAACCCCATGTACCATGTCCTGACACATCAAGTACTTGGGGGCAAATATTCGAAATGGATCGTTATTCTTCAAGAATTCAATCTTGAGTTTACGAAGGCGAAAGCCAAAAAATCCCTGGTGTTTGCCGAGCTCATCTGCGCTTTTCCTCGTGCCGATGAAAACATCGAACCTAGAGATTCTCTCCCTGATGAATCTCTCTTCCTCATCAGCACCTCTGATCCTTGGTACGGAGACATTCTCCTCTACCTTCAAACACAACGTTTTCAACCCAACATCTCTCGTGAAGACCGACGATGCATCCGTCACCACTCTCGTCGTTATCTCATCCTCAGCGACACTTTATATCGCCGTGGCATCGACACCATCCTTCGGCGATGTTTGACTCATGAAGAGGCTGAACGTGTTTTGAACGATTGTCACCTTGGCGCCTTTGGCGGCCACCTTTCCGGTATGGCCACAACCCAAAAAATCCTACGTGCCGGCTATTTTTGGCCCTCGATTTTCAAAGATTGTATCGAGGCTGTCAAGAAATGCCCACCCTGCCAAATCTTTAACAAGAAGGCACGCACCCACCCTATTAAACTGCACCCAATTATCGCCATCGGCCCCTTTGCCAAATGGGGCATTGATTTCATGCAGTGTAAGCCTACCTCAACTGGGGGGCATGCTTACATCATCGTCGCCGTCGATTACTTCACCAAATGGGTTGAGGCTATGCATACCTTCCTGAATGATGGTCGTACTGCAGCACTATTCCTCTTCAACCACATCATAACTCGTTTTGGTGTACCATGTGCCATTGTCACTGACCATGGTGCACATTTCAAAAACTAGATGATGAGCGAGTTACATGTCAAACTGGGTTTTCGCCATGAAAACTCGTCCCCTTACTACCCTCAAGCGAATGGAAAATTTGAAGCCATCAACAAAGTCCTAAAAACCATGATCATTATGGTAGGGGAAAACAAAACATCGTGGCATATACAACTATTCTCCGCTCTCCGGGCCTACCGCACCACTGTGAAAACTTCAACTAGATTCACTCCCTTCCAGTTGGTCTATGGCATTGAAACCATCCTACCGATCGAGTGTGAGATTCCATCACTCAAACTGAAAGTAGAAATCCTGCCCCATACTTCCGCTGAAGAAGAATGATTTTTGTACTTGTCCAAACTGGATGAAACGCATCGCGATGCTGCTCTCGCCAATGAGGCACATCAAAAATGAATTAAAAGTCAATATGACAAATCCGTCCACCCTCGGACTTTCACGGAAGGAGACTTAGTCCTTGTTTATGACCAAGCTCATGATAAATTGGGGACAGCAAATTTAGAACCCATGTGGCATGGTCCCTACATCGTGAAGCGTGTCCTACATAAAGGTGCCTACGAGCTAGTTGATCACGACTAAATATCCCTAGGAGAGCCCCGAAACGGGCTTTACCTTAAGAAGTACTATGCTTAGATCACCTAGCATTTGTACTTTGTACATTATTGTATTTAGTTTTGGTGTGTCTTTTTCTTTCGCGTGCTCGAGTCTTTACCATTGCCACTCATGACTGTGCCTGTGTTTTCATGCGTAGATGACGTCTTCCTTACCTATTTTTTTGGGTTCGTGGATAGCGCTAGCCGACATACCTGTAACATCGCTTCAGCAGCTTGGGTTATTTACCAATTTGACCAGGTGGTGATTTCAGGAGGCATTTTCTTAGGACCAGCAACCAACAATATGGTAGAATATCACACTATCATCGGATTGTTAACCCAAGCTTCCTCTCTAGGTATTTCTCGCATCATTATTTACTTAGACTCCCAACTGGTGGTTTGTCAACTCAACCATATCTATGCTATTCGTAGTCCTATCCTGCTACGCCTACACTTGCAAGTTTGTCGTCTCGAATGAATGTTCAATTACATCAAATATAGACACATTCTGAGAGAACTTAATAGTGTTTCAGATTCATTAGCAAACTATATCATGGATCGGTATCTTGCCCACATATAAGATTTAAGGAAAACAAAACTATACATTGCATGTAAATTAAAACACATCACAGACATCATCATGTATAAATCATTCGCATAATGAAAACTCGAAACTGTATATATATATATATATATATATATATGGCATGATTGAAATATTTGTGTTACATCAAAAAGTGTGTAAGAGAGCAAAATATTGGGCCCATCCACCCATACAACATCGCCTGACGAGGCATACAAAAACATGAGCACAGGGAGACTCTAATCTCCCCGCACTGTGTTGTGCCGTGAATAAAATACTACTGCATGCACTACGTGTCTCAACAGAGAATTGATATTCTCTGGAACCCCTATAGTGTGTCGTTGCATATGTAAAGGCACATCCCCCCTCCGCAGAGGAGGGATACCCATCGTAAGGCCTTGGAGGTTCCTCTCAACCTCCCGGAGACCCACCACTAGTACTGTTAGATCTGCTGCGACTGGGGCGCCTCCACGACGCCCTAGTATTGGTATATCCACTGGACACACTGCTCCCTTGTCTACATGTTGGAAACAAAACATTTGTTAAAACTCTCTTACATACCCAAAAAAAAATAAAAAAATACATATACATCAAAAAACATCAAAAAAACAAAAACTAGACAAGGTAAGGCTTAGTCTCATACCTGACTCATCCCAATCTTCCCCCTCAAGCAAAATCAAGTCCATAATTCCATGGAAGTCTACATCGTCATACGGGAAGTCCTCGATCCAGAGGTACTGCCGCCTCAGCCAGGAAAAAAATCACCAGTAAAGTGGAACTCTGACTCCGAGACTAGCCTCAGAGACAAGCTAGTCCACCTCTCCATCCGAGGCTCATCCACTGGTCATACTGCCAGTGCTATCTGAGGCTGCATCGGAGGGATGTGCTCTAGGAAGAACGAGACTAGAAACGAGCCATAGCTGAACTGCTTCTGACCAGTCCTGCACCATGAGATTTGTTCCTTCACATTCTGAAGGAACGCTGCACTCCAATTGAACAGTGTTGGCTCCAAACACTGAACACCATAGGCCACATGTGATCTCGATGCCAAATGAGCACTAGTGCCACCAGTCATGCTTGTGATAGCAAATAGTATGGATCAGAGAGGCAGATCTCGTATATCTTTGATAGGGATCCTGCCCCCTACCAACCATGCTCCCGTAACGCAGTGGCATGCCAGATACATGTCCACCTGCTCAGGTAATGCCCTCTGCCTAGTGAAGGATATGGGGACCCCTCTCTTCGAGAGGCCAGTCAAAAAGTACACATATTCCAACTCAATGGTTAGGAGTTGTGTGCTGATACGGAACCCTTGTTCCGCAACATCCCAAAGGCCAATGATGTGCTCAAGTAATAGAATCTCTCTTTTCATTTTCTACAATTTGAAAAACTTGAGCAAGCCACAAGCCCACAAAGCGGCATGTGTACGAGGACTCCGTAGAGCGGCCAAATCATCCATCTCGTGTTCCCGCTCTTTCCATTCAATCATGATTGTCGAAGATGCCTACAAAACAAAAAATCAAAAATTTCGTTATTCTTCACGTTTTTGTATTTTCGGCGATTTTCAAAAGCATTTTAAAACATGATACAAAGTGCGCATGTCATCTAAAAGCAACCAATTACTCTTTTTTACCACCACATCCCTTAATATTTGTCAAACAATGATTAAAACGTGTCAAAAATGCAAAACGACTTAGGGGGCTGCGTGGGCAATTTGGGGGAATTTTTATGAGTTTCTTTTTCTTAAAATGGTCGGTCTAATCAATTGCAAGGGTGTGGACATCTAAGAAACCCTTCCCCAACACATTTTGTAAAAGAATCCCCCCATTTTATCAATTTTTAAAAGGAGGCCAATTTGATTTAAAGATGGGCGACCTAGGGCTTTGTGTTTTAAATAAATAATGCCATGAAAATCAATTTGAAACCATGCAATTGAAAGAGAAAAGGATGAACACCTACCTGGTTCGAACGGTGAGCGAAATTATCAAACGTAGCTTCGGCAGAGAGGAAAGCAAGATTTGCTTCAAATTGAGATTCTCCAACAATCCAAAAATCCTTGCAAATGAAATGGTAAATGAGTTTTCAAATCAATTCTTATTTATAAAATTTCATTTTTTTATAAGGTATGGTTATTTTGGGTTTCTCTAATGATGTAAATGGCTTCACTAAACTCTGGTTTGTAGTTTCTGGCATCGCAGGTTTCCTGGCAGTTCTAATGAATCATTCACCTTGTCACATTTATGAGCATCGTCTTAGTTCGTTGTCGAGCTCGACAATATGAGAACGTAACCGGGTAAAGTTTTATCTCTTTTTCGGACCCGTACAAATACGAACACACGAAAAAGGAACCCCCCTAGAGTCTCCTTTAAACCCTTTTTAGACTCTCTAAATATGAAAAGATTGTCGAGTGATCTTGCTTTCTTTCACACTCGTTAAAAGGTCAGAAAGAGCATCTTTCGAGCGATAGTTTAACCCTTTTTCGGTCTCTTTGGACTACTGTACGAAAAAGGAACTGAGAGAGTTCTCTTTTAAGTGTTTTTCCAAACTCTATAATCCTGAAAGACCTTCGATTTTTCTGTCTTTGGACTCATTAAAGCACACATCGACAGACCCATATGGGACCGAACCCTTACTTCTTCCGTTTCATTAAACAAAAGAAGAGGGACTTACCGAAGGTGAGTCATATCGAGCATGTTTTATCCTCCTCGAGCTCATTAAATCAAAAAGAGGTACTCATCTATCTGGATGGGGGGAAAAATTGAAAGGAGCAAGCCAAGCAGTCTCTTGAGAACATCATCCAGCACTTCTTAGAGTTGCCCTTGAACACGACACTTTGTCACTGTGCACATATTATAATCTGCTGAACCTCTGCACTGAGCCAATCCTTTGAGTTTCCTTTCACTCCTTTGGGTCATTCAATGCAAGTCACAATATCGATTGCATAGTTTTGGTCTATGTCATGTTCAGTTGTTGTGCCTCAGTGTTCAAGGGAAGTATCTGCCTCGAGAGTCAGCCATCCCAAATATCTTGCCTCAAAACCTGTGTCAGTCCATTTGATCTACCAATTACATCTCCATGTCTGTTTCATGTCGTTGATGGGGGATACATCAAGGCCCTCCCTCGACGAGTCTATTCTTATCGACTTCAACACATTACCCAGGAATCAGACTTAGAAACCAGTTAGTACTTTGGGACCTGCATGCCTCAATGGCAGGCCTCCTCACATTCGACAGTGGGTTTACATCATTGACCCCTGATCAAATGATTCCATGGATGTTCGACCTCAGCTCATCTATTCACATTCACTGGAATGTACTAGAGTACCTTGGGAATCATTGACATCAATGGTGATCTCCCTCGCACTTGTTAACGGTTCACACCATTGACCGGTAATCAAGTGGTTTCTACCATGTTCGACATCAGGACATCTATTCACATGGTTGGAATCATACCATATTGGGATTGGTAAGAAGACCCTGGGTTGAGCCATCACTTTGATACATGCTTTGCCCAGGCTGCGAAGGAGTTCTATTGAACAATGACACATACACTGTTACATAGATCCACTTTGTATTGGTCGTGGCTATGTCTTGTCACCTCGTAGATCCACTGTGTATTCTTCATGGCTACGATTAGTCCGAGTCATCAGTGTATAGATCCACATTGTATCTTTGGTGGCTATACCTTTTTATCAATACAATTATGGATCCGCAGTGTATCTTATGGCGGCCATATCCTACTAAGTCTTGATCACCCAAGCATAGGTATGCCTACTTTGGGTTTTGAAATATGTCATGATATTTGTTGGATGTTTGTGTGCAACTTCTGTCAAGTTCTTCGAGTCTATACCCTTGCTTGAGCATCTACAAAGTATTTCAATTATCAGTTGGCATCTTCTAGCTTCATACTTTGGGGGGCATTCTGTTACACATCAAAATTGCTCAGCTGGATAAGTGTCGCATGTCCCTCTCATTCGTTGTAAGTGTCACATCTTTCGCAAGTGTCGCAATTTGGTCACTAGTGTTGTAAAGGATGTTCATACATGTTTTCATGACAACGACACTAAGGAGACACTTACAAGACTGATTTGAAGGAGGAGAACTGGTGTACTGAAGTCAAACAACTCTTGACACCTGAAAATAGCCCAAAAAAAAAGGTTTTGAGGAGGAGCACTCCCCCAGTTCAGCTCTAGAAGCGCTGGCACTCCCCTATCATGCTTCAAGGAGCGTTATAATTCTCCCCAGGCCCCTTTGAAGAAGAGCTGCTCATCTTGAGAGCACTGGCGCTCCCCCAAGGCTTATCAAGGAGCGCTATAGTGCTCTGATGCCCCTTCTAAGGGAGCGCTGCCTAATCTGAGGCAGTAGTTGGCCTATTGAGGAGAATAAGGGGAGGATCTTTCAAGATTAGGAGGCAGGTGTGCTCGAATTCTTGGTTTCATCAAGAGATCCCTGATCTAAGGAAAAGGTTCCCAACTTGTTCTAAAGATAACTCAAGAGGTTAAGCTCCTCTTAACCTATATAAGCAGGCTCTATCATGGTGGAAAGGAGGAAGAATTGAAGTTATGAAACTTATGATCTTGGAGGAAACTTACAGCCAGCCAAAGGAGAGTGATCAGTGAAGCTGTTGTTATCCAGGTTGTGAAGCTTTCAGGCAAGGGTTAGACGAAGGGGACTTGACAAAGCTGTCACATTCGCATCTATGATTGTAAGTACTGTTGTCGTTATTCTCATCAATATGACATGCTTGGCCTATTTCTTTCTAGTTTGTGTCTAATGTCAGATGAACTTATCACTAGTTGATAGATCTGTTTTCAAGCTAACATCAATAGAGTAGGAAGCGGTTGTATCTTGTCTTGTCCACAGAATCCAGCGAGAAGCAAAGGATCAGAACGCAACTCGGAGCATGCAGGGACAAACGTCGGTAAAAAGGTACTTCTGTCATCCTTCCTCTTCATGTGTGAGTTTAGATAGATTTGAAAGGAAGTCAGTGTCCATGATAAGCACTTTTCTGTCTAGGGTTAAGGTCAAGCTCTAGAGGTGATCTACCTGTCCGCAGGGAGATTTTCCTACAACAAACATACCTAGGCATTATTGAAGGTCCTTTCTTTAGTCTGTTGCATGTTGATGAGTTCATCCTCCCTTCTTCGACCAACATTCGTTTCCACTTCTTTCTCTTGTAATAATTTCATTACTGGCAATCCCAATGTAGTAGGAAAAATAACTTTTGTACCATAAACAATCTGGAAAGGGGATGTGGCAATATCCTGTTGGCCCACAGTGCATGAATGAGCTTTTTGTGCCACGCCTTTTTATTCTCCTGTAGCATTTTTTTTATGATTCTGACCAAGATTTTGTTCGAAGACTCAGCCAATCCATTTCCCTGTGGGTAGTATGGCGTAGAATGACCAAGGGTAATGTTGTAATTGCTGCAAAATTTTTCCAACTTTTAAGACTTGAAATTCGCTGCATTGTCTGTTATAATCTTGATTGGGCATCTGAATCTAGACAATATATTTTCTTCTAGAATTCGAATGATAACATCATCTATATCTTGTCTGGTAGGGACAACCTCAATCTACTTAGTAAAATAATCTGTTGCAGCCAGGATGCATTTGTGTTGAGCCGAGGACTGTGGGTGTATTTCTCCTATAAAATCCAGACCCCATTGTCTAAACGAAGATTCTACTGAAATGGGCTTCAACAGCAGGGACTGCAATTTTCCTTTCCCATCGAAGATCTGACATTCATGGCACTTTGACACTTCTTTATAAACATCAAGAAAAATACTAGGCCAATAAAAACCAGCTCTCAAAATTTTATGCACAGTTGACTTCCAATAGTTATGACCTCCAAAGTTACCTTTATGGCACTCTTCCATGGTCTTCTTTGCTTCTTCTTCTTTTAAACAACTCAACAAAATCCCTCTCGGATCTTTCCAGTACAGTAATCCATTAACAATGCAAAATTTTGTTGAAGAATCTAGCTTTTGTTTTACTATACTCAGGAGGAGCCTGCAAATTTTTCAACACAAAAATGATATCCACATACCATGTAGAGTCAAGAAATTTATGAGATATTTGTGGAGTCGCCCTTTCTTCCTCTGATGTATTTTCTAATAGATCTATTGTGAATTTTATTCCCAGGAGTTTGTAGTTCGTTTGCGCCATAAGTATAGCAAGTCCCTATCCTTTGATCAATTTCATGGGTTTGATTTCAAGATCATACTCTAACAGTACTACAATCCATTTTCCTCTCTTTCCTTTAGGATCCAGTTGTGTCAAGATGTCCTTTACTGAGCTGTTGGGAACATAAGCCATAGTGTGTGAGTGTAGAATGTAAACCCTGAATTCTTTCAATGCCTTGACCAAAGCATATGCCTACTTCTCCATGTGTAACGTCCCCCAACCCCCCCCCCTCACTCACTCACTCAGGCCAGGAGACATCACCAAACTCACCAGGTAACACCCTCGTTACCTCACCGGTAAGGAAACATTAATATAATATTCCTTTTGTCTCTCCCTTTCCCTAACTGGTGAAATTTAGTCCCCCTTCTCTTTTATCATGGTCGGTCTGTGCGCAATAATATATTTTATATTAATCATGAGACATATACAAAATAGGCACATTGGCATTTCACATCTAGGCGTTCTAGCCTAATTCCAAAACATAAGCATCCATCTTATAATACTGGCTCACCAACCTATAATGCATATTGTATACATAAAGGTTCACAGACCTTAATACTGTCCGCAGTATTCAGAAATGTGTATTCTTCCTCATTTTACTGTGTCATGCTTAAAATGTTTTGCACGGTATTCTGGAATGTGCACTGTCACATTATTTTACTGCACAGTACCTTCGTGCACTATGCCATGACAAATGATGTCAAAACAACTCACCAACTTAAGTATGCTTGTCTTACATTTACAATTGGGTTCGACCGAGGGATATTACAATCCCCTCCCCTTATTTATGCATAGTCCTCAGTGCATCATGTACACTCATACAACAATTTATTTTTATTTTTTTTAAATTCTCAAACAGATGCAAATATTCTGTGCGCATTGCATCCTCATTTTACCAAGTAGCATCCTCAGGACTGTACCAGGTCCATTGGACCTTTACAAGCCATATGGCTCGATTCCAGAGCTATTTGATTTTCCATTCCAAGATGCGCACTGGTTGCACTTTGAAAGTGCCTTCTTGCTCCACCTGAATCAAATTCCTATCAATAAAATGATTAGCATCAGGTATATATTTCTTTAGCAATGATACATGGAATACATTATGAACAGACATAGATGCAGGCAATGCAAACATATAAGAAACTGGACCAATCCTCTCTAGGATTTCAAATGGTCCACAAAATCTGGCTGCCAACTTGGTGCAGCTTCCCAAGTTCAGGGAACTCCTGTTAGCTTTCACTTTCAGGAAAACATGATCATCCACTTTGAATTCTCTGTGGATTCTATTTTTATCAGCATAACTTTTCTTCCTATCTTGGGCAGCTTTCAAATTATGCTTATTTTTTATCATTTGGTCCTCCATCTCCTTGAGTAACTCTGGCCCAACTACTGTTCTATCAACTGGATTATCCCAGCTTACTGGAGTATTGCACTTTCTGCTGTAAAGTGGTTCAAATGGGCTCATCTTCAATGATGTCTGATACCCATTGTTGTAAGTGAATTCTACCAAGTGCAGGTAGTCTTCCCATTTCAATGGTTTGTCCATCACATACATTCTCAGTATGTCTTCTATTACTCTGTTCACCCTCTCTGTCTGTCCATAAGACTCAGGATGATAAGTTGTACTAAATTACAGATTCGTTCTGAATCCTTTGAACAATCCTTTCCATAAATTCGAGGTGAATTTCGGGTCTCTATCAGACACAATTGTTTTAGGAATTTCGTGCAATCGCACCACTTCATTTATGAAAATATCAGCAACATTTGTTGCCTTATGAGCAGTTTTCAGTGGAATGAAATGGGCAACTTTGGTAAGCTTGTCCACCACTACCATCATTGAATCATGTAGTTTGCCTATTTTGGGTAATCCTGTAATAAAATCCATTTTCACTACTTCCCACTTCCATTCAGGAATGGTTAAAGGTTGCAGCAACCTTGCTGGGTGCCTGTGCTCAGCTTTAACTTTCTATCACTCCATACATATAGTGATGTATTCAACTATTTATCTCTTCATACCTGGCTAGAAGTATTGGCTCTTAACTGTTGCCTCAGTTTTCTGATAACCAGGGTGTCATGCATAAGGGACATTATGCATCTCATGCAAAATTAGACATTTCAAGTCCTGAGCGTCTGGTACAAAAATCCTACTCTTGTGCAATAGTATTCCATCTATTCCCAACTTATAAATGTCCAATTTCTGTGGTATCTCACCTTGCTATAACTTTGCTACCAATTCTCTGTAATGCAAGTCTGCATTCGCAACTTCCATAATTTTTCTTTTAATATCAATTTGATACATGCTAATGGTTGTAGCATGTATTTCATGCACCCTCCTGCTGAGTGCATCAACCACTTTATTCTCTTTTCCCTTGATATGTTTTATATCAAAATCATATTCACTTAGTAATTCCAACCACCTGCTTTGCCTAGCATTTAGATTTGGCTGATCAAATAAATATTTCAGACCATTTTGGTATGTTCTTAACTCAAACCTTCTTCCCATGAGGTAATGTCTCCATTTCCTCAAGGCATGTACTATTGTTTCCAACTCCAAATAATGTGTGGCATAGTTTCTTTCATGTTCCTTTAACTTCCTGGATTCATAACATATCACAAATTCATTTTGATTGAGGCCTCCTGCAAGTCCTTCCTTACATGCATCTATGCATACGATAAAGTCTTGGTTTGGATCTACAATCCTTAGAATTGGAACACTTGTCAATAATTGTTTCAAGTGTTGGAAACTCTTTTCACAATCTAATGTCCACTGAAACTTCACACCCTTTCTTTGCAAGGAAGTAATTGGGTGTGCTATCTTTGAGAATCCTCCAATAAATCTCTTGTAGTATCCTGGAAGGCCCATGAATGATCTGACCTCTATCACATTCCTTGGTGCTGACCATTCTCTAATCGCTTCAATCTTCTTAGGGTCCACAACTATCCCATCCTTGGAAATGATATGCCCCAAATAATGAATTTGTTCCTGATAAAATGAGCACTTGCTCAATTTGGCATACAACTGATGATATCTTAATACTTGCAACACCATATTCAAGTGATGTTCATTCTCTTCCTCTGACTTAGAATATATAATAATGTCATCCAAAAGACAATGACAAACTTATCCAAATATTCTCAGAAAACACCATTCATTAAGCACATGAAAACATCTAGTGCATTTGACAACCTAAATGGCACCACTGTGAGCTCATAATGACCATACCTTGTCATGAAGGCAGTCTTGTTGATATCTTCCTCTTTAATTCTTACCTAGTGGTATCTTGACCTGAGAGCTATCTTTGAAAAGATCTTTGCATTCTTCAATTGATCAAAAAGATCATCAATCCTAGGCAGAGGATACTTGTTCTTAACAGTCACTTTATTCAATTGTCTGAAATCAATGCACAATATTAATGTTCCATCTTTCTTTTTCAAAAATGAGACTGGTGCACCCCAAGGTGATACAATTGGGTGTATATGCCCCTTTTTTATAAGTTCTTCAAGCTGCATTTGCAACTCCTTCAATTCTGGTGTACTCATTCTATAAGGAGTCTTTGACACTGGAGCTACTCCTGGTGTCAGATTTATAGAAAAATCAATGTCTCTCTTTGGGGGTAGTCTTGGAACTTCCTTGAATACATCTTCAAACTCTTTCAGGACTGCATAATCCTCCAAATTTGGCACCTTTTTTTTAGGTGTCTCCTCCATATGAGCTGCAAATATTTGACACCCCTTTTTGTAACATCTCTTCAGTTGTAATGATGAAATTTCTCTAATGGTTATTTCTTTGGGAATTCCCTACACTTTCCTTTGGTTCCCTTCTTCATCCAAGCAAGTAAATGCTTTGTTATGACAGTCTAAGAGAGCATGATGTTGGTCCAACCAATCCATCCCAATTAGACAGTCATAGGAACCTAAAGAAAAGATGTTCAAATCTGCCTTGGTGTTCAAACCGTTCATGTTCATGAGACATGACTTAACCATATCATTTACTTTTCTTTTGGCTCCTGTTGCCAAGTGTGCTAACCAAGATTTTACATGCTTTCTTCTTGGCAATTTCAAACTTTCTACTATCTTAGGACCTATATAACTATGACTAGCTCCTAAATCAATTAAAATAGTAATGGTTTGGTTGTTGATCATACCTTCCACTTCAATCATGTGTGACTAATAGTCTTCTTGCTTGTTATCCATGGCTGTATAGATCCTTGGCACATTTCTTCCCATGCCCCTCACTATTTCAGCATGTTGTACATTGTGAACAATCCTTCCTTTTTCACCTTTGTGAGGACAATCTCTAAACCTATGATCTCCTTTACAACCCCAACATTGCATAGGTGGATGCCTTGGCCTTTGACTTCCTATGTCAATCGTTCTGGGTTCTCTAGGCATTTGTTTCTCTTGTGGATTATTTCTGAAGAATGGTGGCTTATACCCCTTCTTCCTCTGATCCAGTTTGAATTTCTTTTTGTCTTCCCAAGCCTTTTGAAAAGTTGGCCTTGTTTTCTGCTGATCATAAAGGAACTTAGCTCTCCTAAGGGTCTCTTCCATAGTCTTAGGATCATCATATTGTATTTTGTCACTGATGAATGTTGGTAGTCCACTCAAATACCTTTGAATTTTAACTGTCTCATCTTTGATGAAAGAGACGTACTTCAACAGTTCTAGAAATCTTCTTTCATATTCATCGATGGTCATACTTCCAAGTTTGAGTTCAAATAACTCTTTCATTTTCTTGTCATAATATCTCTTGGTTAGGTATTTCTTCTGAAAATACTTCCATAATTCCTTCCAAGTAACACTTTTCTCTTTAAGTTGTTTCACCTGCAGGAGCTGATCCCACCACATGGATGCTTTTCCTTTGAGTTGATAAATGGAAATTCTGCCTTCTAAATGAGAAGAATAGTTATGCAATTGAAAATAACTCCTCATGCCCAACAACCATGTTTCTGCATCTTCATCTTTCTTGTGTTCACCATCAAATGTAGGAGGTTTGATTTTGTTCATTTCTCCTCATAGCTCATCCATTACAGAACTCTTATGTTGTCTAACAGGGGATGAACTTGTGTTGCTACCTGCTCTTTTATTGGAATGCCTCGGGAAGTGGTGATGTCTGCTAACACTTTTTGTACTTCTTTTCTCATACGAATGTTTGTGATTTCCAGATTTTCTTGTGCCACTCTCCTTGTCCAATTTATTTTCTATTCTATTCAATCCCTTCAATAACTTCATGTTGAAGTCATCTTGTTGTTCCTTGGCTTTCATAATTTTTTCATTATCATCTTTATGGATTTGGACATCCTTTTGCAAATTTTTAATGGTCTCTACCATATTCAGGTTTTCATCTCTTTCCTCTCCATGTCCATTGGAGTTTGTTCCTTCAATGTCCAAATGGACATTCATCCCTTTTCTCTCATCTTGCTAACTAAAGTTTCCCTAAGCCTCTTCCAGTCCTATGGATTCTGCACTAATCTGATCTAGTTGTTGTCAATTCTACAAAAAGTTTAGCCATCAAAGCTTATCAGGCTAACTAATTCCACAATTCAAGAAGAATACGAACCATTTTGGTTCAATCTATACATCATAATTATTTCATCTGAGTTCTGGGTGTTATCACCATGAAAATGTTTAGATAGAACTCAATTCGAGAATTTTAGCATGAACTACATCATCGCCAAAGTCCTGACATCACATGTTTCATTATGTCAAATCCACCATTTGTGGGGTGGACGACGGTTAGTTAGATCACCCTGTTTCACTCGTTCGGTACTTCACAGTTGCATGAAGTCTAGCGAACGCCGCCATAACGAACTCACACGGCTTAATCATTTGAAATGGATTAACCACACATGGAAACCATCATATTTTCACAAAGTCTATCATTGATTCATCATTGGGACTCTATAATGACCATTTTCCGAGTTTGGAAGCATCATCTTATCCATAATTGGAATAGTCTTCCAATTTTTCTCTGCTTTCTAATCTCTGTAAGAAAATTTCAGTGTCTGCAAGAATTGGGGCACATGGATAAAGCTATATCCAGTGAGACGGGTTATTCCAGCAACATGAAAGACTTTCCTATGAGTAATAAGGAAAAGGTAGTCGCGCACATCCTAGCGACTAAGTTTCACACGGAACCTATCGCAGACTCTAAGTCGGAAGTCAGGCTAAATCCTATCATGAGGGATCTAGTCATCAACAACGGAGTTGTTAAGAAGAAACGAAGCAAGCGACCGAAAAAGGAAGCCGTAGCTAAAGTGGCTGAAAGTTTTGGAGAGAATCAATCTGTCTAGCTTGATACTTTAAAGGAGGAAATAGCTAAGTTGAAATGAGTCCTCTCATAGAATTAAGTACATTTCAGCAATTTTTGGATAGAAGGTAACAGAGCTAAGGAATTCCAGAGGCGATAGACCTAATCTTATTGGTCCCTTTTTGTAACTTCATACTATTTGTAGAATTATGCAGAAGTCTGATCATTTTCAAATTCTACAAACGTGTCTACCCTCTACGCAGAAAGACCTTTTTGTAATTTTGAGATTAAATGAATATATATATATATATATATATATATATATATATATATATATATATATATATATATAACTGCAGAAGTATTTTTAAGGACTATTCAAGACAGATTCAATATGGTGGTGTTATGAGTTTGTTTTTCCTTCTTAGTATGTGTTCTTGAAATCTTGTGTTTTACTTTCATTTTGTTTGGAGTCAGAGGAAGTAAAACCCAGAATTCATCTCTGAGATTCTCTCAGCTTTAGTAGTTTAGACTGTATTTATTTCATCTCAAACCATTCTGAATTCATTTTAATTAATGTTCTGTCACGGTTGTGTGTTTCTTTCCCCCCCAATACTATGCAAATTTTCTATTAAACTCAGACTCATAGAAATCCACTGCGTTATGTTGTTGTTCGCCTTCCAAACAACTTTGTGAGCACAAAATCCAACCGGTACACTCATATTTATTGTACACTACCACACCATAAGGTAAATCCTGCTTCCTCACACCTTCATCCACTATACTTTTATTCTCCATTGCACCAAAACTTGCGCACATTACTTTGGTGTTGCGCTTCAGTACTCACTGTGCATAGTCTTTGTATCACACACTGATATTCCACATGCATTTTTCTCTACACATTGTACCATGTCAAAGTTCAATATGCCCTACCACACTCACTAATTCACGCGCACCTACAAAAATCCTCTTTGTTTTGCAATACCATACACACTATGTGCATCATTACTAAGGGTATATACCGCGCAAAGCTAAATATAGTGTGTGCATATGCACACTATATCCTTCCATGTGACACCACAATTTTTCTGCGTTCATTTGCACGCTAACATTTTCCCACGTGGTGCCCAAATTTTATTGCGCACTCCCACACGTCAACGTATCTCCGCACAGTGCCAAAAATTTACCATGGACGCTCTGTGACCTTGGTAAACCGGCCATTTCAAGATTAATCTTCTGTGAATATTCGATTCAACTGAACCCTTTTGGCCCATCTAGGCTCACTGTTGGAACTAAGGAGCTCTGATACCAAAATGAAACGTCCCCCGACCCCACACACACACATGCATGCGCACGCACGTGCTCACGCGCTCACTCAGTCACTGAGGCTGGGAGACATCACCAAACTCACTAGGTAATGACCTTGTTACCTCACTGCGGAACTTACAGTACATACCCAGTATTCTATTGAGTTATACTACATAATATTTACATATAAAAACGTATACGTGTATGCATCTATACAAATCGAGCTGCATGTAATTACACATTCACACATAGCCCTCTTGCAGAAGCTTTACATATAACATGACAGACTATACATATGGTAACATACCATTTCATAACGAACTAACGACAACTTCAGTAATACATTATGTATGGGAAATACCCATAAACATACAGATAGTTATAAAACATGAATTGTAAGTAACTTATAAACAAACATGTTAAATAACAATGTAACATGTCATTTTAATACACAATTGGTACTTATCTTGGTATGAACGTCACCAACTACGTGCATACCTTCCACGAACCTTCCAGCCTTAGACTACATTGTTCATCACTCTCAACAGTGAGTCACCCCCGAGCTAGGACTGAACTCCACCCAGGTAAAGGGATTCCTAACTAGGCTATGGCTCATGGACAAGAGGAAAGACTCCATCATAGTTCTCTCTCAACCAATAGCTTACAGTCCCTCATTCCCCACATGCCTATCGCAACCAAGGAAGTGTGCACCTTCTGTTCTCAACAGTCCCTCGGCTGCCCCACTTCCCTTCCAGAGCTTCAGCAACAGGCCGGACCGGAAGTCTCTGGGCATGGTAACTATAGTTTATCACCTTCAGGAAATTGATCCATGACAATTCTCCCTCTTAGATAATTTCTCACGGGCCTAACAACCCCCTTCTTCTACTTCTCACAGGCCTGACAACCCACTTCTTCAATCTCGCTCCCACATTAACCAGCTACACGGATAGGGATAGTCATGGATATGGGTTTTGGGTATAGTGAAATGAATGTTCGAAGCTACATGACTATGTGAGTGGGAAAATGGTCATGGAATCATGGTTGAATGATATACTAAATGAAGGTAATCATTTTTCCCCAAAAATGATGGTCTGAAGATGGAAGATTAACGTAACAATAATCCCCCCGGTCCCCCAACTGAGTTGAGTCTCAACAATAAGTATGCATGTCCCCAACTTGACACTTGTCATGCTGGAAGTTACTTTTGGCCACTTGTCCCCGACTTCAGGACTTAGGATAAATTAATATAATATTCCTTTTGGCTCTCCCTTTCCCTAACTAGTGGAATTCAGTCCCCATTCTCTTTTATCATGGTCAGTCTGTGCACAGTGATATATTTTATATTAATCATGAGACATATACAAAATAGGCGCACTGGCCTTTCACATCTAGGCATTCTAGCCTAATTCCAAAACATAAGCATCCATCTTATAAAACTGGCTCACCAGCCTATAATGCATATCGTATACATAAAGGTTCATTGACCTTAATACTGTGTGCTCTTTATTTACTGTGTGTAGTATCCAAAAATGTGTATTCTTCCTCATTTTACTGTGTCGTGCTTAAAATGTTGCATGCAGTATTCTAGAATGTGCACTATCACATTATTTTACTGTGCAGTACCTTCATGCACTATGCCATGACAGATAATGTCAAAATAGCTCACCATATTAAGTATACTTGTCTTACATTTACAATTGGGTTCGACTGAGGGATATTACACTATGGGTTTCTCAAAATTCTGGTCATCCTTCTGAAGTAATACTCCTGCAATTGTATGCTCAAAAGCAAAAGAGAATAGCATGAAATCTTTCTCAAAATATGGACTAGCCAACACGGGATCCTTTGTCAATTCTACCTTGATGTCTTCAAAGGATTTTCTAGCCTCAGGGACCCATTTGATCTCATTTCCCTTCTTCAACATGTTAGTAATGTGTTTTATGATTTCGGCTAAATTAGGAATGAATGTCCTCAAGAAGTTTACTTTTCCCAAGAAGGATTGTACTTCCTTTCTACTTCTGGGTATGCCAATCTTCAAGATTCTCTCCACTATGTTGGGGTCTACCTTTATCCCTTCCTTTGAAATAATATGCCACAAGAGTTTTCCTTCTTCCATGGAAAAATTAGACTTTTTTAGATTCAAGGATATGCCAAACTTTCTGCACTTTTCAAATGCTCTTATCAGGTGTTTGATGTGTTCTTCATCTGAGGCAGAATACACAGTAATGTCATCCAGATATATAACAATGAACTTATCTTTTTCATCTGCAATGGTTATATCCATAGCCCTCTGAAATGTTGCCCCAACATTCATAAGTCCAAATGGCATTTTGTCATACATAAATGTTCCCCAAGGTGTGGTGAACACTATCTTTTCTTTATCATCAAGATGTACCATGATCTGGTTGTATCCCGAGAAACCGTCTAACATTGACTTCCTTTGAGAGCCTACCACCTTTGTAAAATGTGATCCATTTTGGGCAATGGATAATTATCTTTAAGAGATACTTTATTTAGGTTCCTGAAGTCCACACACAATCTGATCTCTCCACTTTTTTTTCTAACTAGCACTAGATTGGGCACCCATTTGGAAAATCTCAAGGACACTATGATTTTTGCTTCAAACAATTTTTTCACTTCTTTCTCTATCAATGGTAACAACAAAAGATTTATTCTTCTTAATTTCTATTTGAATGGCTTGTGATATTCCTTTATTGAGATAACATGTTGGATTATATTAGTGTCATAAACTTTCAACTCATCATAACTCCAAGCAAAGACATCAGTGAATTCCTTCATTAAATTTACATACCTTTCTTTGACTTCAAGGCTGAGCTTCCTGGACAGTTTAATGATTTTCGGGTCTTCTAGAGTCCCAATATTACAATCTTCCACATCCCCTTCATCTACTATGATCTTTGGACTTCTGGCCACATCATTGTTGTCAAAAAGTTTCTCTAATGGTACCATGCCTTTGGGGATGATGTTGCTCTTCAGCTATACAATGTCTCTGGTAGCAATCTGATTATCAAAGTGTCCCTCTTTGGTGAACGCAGTTGTGTTCACCTCATTGTCACAATATTCATCATCAATGTTTAAGGTTTCAAACTCATTCTCCATTTTGAGGAGGTTTTCTATCGGTTTGTCGTTCTCAAAGACTTTCCAGTGCTTCATATTGTCTGGTATTACTGGCCTATACTTGACCTCAACCTTGTATATTTTTTTTGGGAAAATTGGGACTTTGAAAACTGTCGTCGAGGTAGCTAAAGCATCAACAACCTGGTTTTTCTCTCTTGGAATTGTTGAAAGGTTGCATTCTGAAAAATTCTCCAGGAGTTCTAGTACCAAATTTTTGTAAGCCCTCAGTCTGCGATGTTTTTCTTGGTAGATTCCTTTGATCTGATTGATGATAAGTTCAGAATCTCCAAGCCCAGCAATCTTTTTGGCACCCAATTCTTCCAAAACTTTCAACCCCAATATTAACGCTTCATACTCAGCCATATTATTTGTGCATTCGAAAACGATTTTGTAAGAGCATAATTTCGCATCTCCTTTGGGATGATTTATCCACACACCAGCTCCAGCTCCTTCTCTGCATGCAGCTCCGACAAAATTCATTTTCCATACCTGATCTTCCGCATCACCTCATTGTTCTGAAATTTCCTCCATTTGTTGTTCGGATATACCTTTATCTACCATGACTATTTCTGTCTCTTCTACTCCAAAACATAGGTCATTAAAGAAAATGGAAGACCCCAACTCAGTACTTACTGAGTAAATAGGATGGTTGGTCGGTTGTGATTTGTTGCTGACCATATATTTAAGTAGAACCTCCCTGTACAATCTTTTGTCTTGACCAAAGACAGGAATAGTGGTATATGACATATCCATCTAGAGGGTTCCTTATAGCGTTGCAACCCATGACCTAGATAATAGCATCCTGAATTTCAGAGGGATATCAGCGACCACCACGTCCATTACCATATTCTTTACTGGTATTTGTGCCAAGGAAGCCACCATATCTTTGATCATGCTAAGTCATTTCACCTTTCTCAAATCAAAGGAGAACAAATCTTTATAAGGTCTTGTAACCTCAAGACCTAATTGTTCCATGACCACTTTGGGAATCAAGTTGTGAGATGCTCTGAAGTCCAGCATGGCATTATGCAGAGTCATATCGTGGATTTTTAAGATAACATAGAAAGGAGGGAATTCTTCATTTTCACTGCCTTCTTCTACTCTTGGCTCGAGTAATATGGTTGGGTGATCATCTTGTATGTTTAGGGTATCATAGGTTTGTCCCATTTTGAGCATCTTGATGATTTGATTTCTGTTTTCACTATTGTTGATCAATTCATTGGACGGTAGCGAGATTTTTATCTTAGACATTCCACTTTCGAAATCAAAAGAGGATGGAGTTTTTTTACCTCTTTGGTGACCACTTCTTTTCTTGTCAATATTTTCTTCTGAGGTTCTTCTTTTTGCTTCCCCTTTTCCATAGTATCCTTTGCAGCATAATCTTTCACATTGGAGTCTTTACATGTGGTTCTTTCCTAGTGGATTCCTTTTTGGGGTGACTAGAAGAGGGCACATTACCTTGAGCTTCTTTGGTGGGATTTGTCTTTGGAAGATTACCTTTTGGAGGGTTTGGAGGTGTCTTTTGATTTCGAAGGTTGTACTACCTTTGGAATTGCATGATGGCGTTTTGAAATCCGGTCTCATAATCTTTTCTTTCTACTGATATCCTCTCCTCTTCATCTTGCAAAAAGATCTCACTTGCATCCAAGAATTGGTCATGTTCTTCCTTGGTCAAGAATACCTCAGTTTCTTTGTCATCACAACAGTTCACATTATCTTCAAAATATTCATCATAATCTTCATTCACATAATTATTCTGAAAATGAGGCCTTATTTGTTGTTCCCCTTGATTTCCCTGGTTTGTCTGGTTTCCTTTATTTGTTTGGTCCACTTGAGCTACCTGGTTTCCCTGATTTCTCTATTCTCTTTGTTTGATCTGTGGAACGACTGGTCTTCTTGGATTTATAGGTGGACCATCAACCTGTTCTATAGGGTTGGGTCTGTTTCCTAATGCCATTCTTTCCATTATCCTTTCCATGTTTCTCATCATCGCTTCGAATCTTTCCTCTGATGTTTGTGATGTGGAAGTTTGTGCTTTATCCTGAGTTCTACTGATGTTTCTACCAGAATTAGATTTCATTTTTCCTGAGGCCATTAGGTTTAATTCGAATTCAATGGCATCTGTCATCATATCATCCAATGTGGCATATCTTCATTCTCTCATTAATAAAGAAAAATCACTTTCGAAAGAATCAACATATTTGAGTTGAGCAGCTTTAGATGGTGGTTTTAATTCATCAAGAATTGCATTATATATTTTCATGAACTTAGCCGAGAATTCCTACACCATTTCATCAGGTGATCTCTTCATGTTGTTATACTAGGTCAACAATTGAAGGGTGTTTTTCTTATCTTCCCATCTTGTAAGGAAGAGTGTTTCGAATGCCTCAAAATATGCAATATTGCCTGGTGCAAGGGATATGAACCATTTCCTCACATCTCCTGCCAGACTTTGGGTGAACAACCTCATTTTCACATCTACATGATCCACTTCTTCCAAGTCCATGAAATCATTGAACCAATCCAAATGCTTTTGGGTCGATATATTACCTTCAGCATCATACAATTTGATCCTTAGGTTGTAGTCCTGAGGTAAATCATGCAATTGAGAAGGCAGTATGAGAGGTGCAAATCTGGCTGCCATAGCTATTGTGAGGGGTTGGAGTGGTTTTTGGCTTCAAACAGGAGTTACTAAAGGTCTATCAGACACAACTAGAATCCAATCCTAGAATTTCCTTTCGTCAAAGATGGTTTCGTCCAAATGAGATTCAGATTTAGTTCTGAATAGGGTTTGTTCAAATTTTAGGTCAAAATCAAGGTCTTCGATACTAGTCAATCCATCTTTGGGTAAAGACAGATAACGGTCTAGATGAAAAACCAGGGTTACTATATTTTCTCTTCTTTTTCATACAAGCTTTTCAAGGATCAACACAGAAATTGCAGGCTCGGGGTATGGGTTTCTCCTAGTGTGGATTTTCTTAGGAGCTAGGATTTCTATCCTACACGGTGTAGTAGAAATGGTCTCTGAATAATGGGGTCACCAGGGTAAAAATAATCTCAGCCAATAAGGTATTTGATCCACTGTCAACCTCAGTGATCAAACTGAAGCTTTAAGTCATTTTCCCAAGGAAAATGTTTTGAATTTCATCCCTGGCAATGACACCAGAATGTTAGCACTCTGTAAATTTTGTCCTACTGAATAGACAAACGACATAGGTAACTATTTAAACCAACTTTAGAGATGAAACACTAGCCAATTCAACCCAGAGAAGGCTCTCTTATGTCACTTGATATTCTTTAGGAAATTGTTGCTAGATTTGGTTTGTTTTGGGGGATTTTTATAAAGTTGCTGGCAGAGAAGGGAAGGAACACACAGGGCTATGGAGTCAAAATTATGAAAGTGAATGAAAACAATACATCAGCTAATAGAAATATCCAGAGGATAAAGGCTAAGCGAGGAGATGAATCTGAGTTATTCTTAAATTGAAATAAAGTGTAGGAGGATAAATGAAACAAATCACTGCATCAGATCATTATCGAAATGAATTCTGAACTAGTTAAGAAGACAATCACACAATTTAAATTGTTTCAGCCGAGAGCATCAAGGGATGAATTCTGGGCTTTTAACTATCCAATTTAAACAGATGAAAAATGTAAATGAAATAAAAGGTCATAGGAAATACATACGATGTAAGGAAACAAAGCCCATATAACCACCCTTTAGAATCTTTTCATAGAAACTTCAAAATCTTCTGCATTTATATTCAATTCAAATTCAGGAAATTTACAAAATGGAGTCTGGTACAACCAAAAGGTGCTTTTGCACTTCTTCCAACATTAATTAATTCAAGTCTCTCAGTACTTATACAATTTTATCAAAACAAAATAAACTGAAACATTTCAGCTTCTATAACAGTTTCGACTGGCAATTTCGGTATACGAAATGATTTACAATAATTAGCAAAAAGAAAATGTTTCAAAATCATGAAAAATCTCTCTGATTGTCCCACTTCTTCCGTGCCATCTGTCTCGCTCTGAGATTCTGCTATATCTGCAAAACTGGTGACACCTGGAGATCACCTATTGGTTCCGGAGATGTTGCACTTTGTCTTACCCAATTGCACGATTTCTTTCCATTATGGATAAGAAGAGATTCCGTAATCCATCATATCTTTAATCAAAATTTCCAAATCGATGCATGTAGCATAGGAAATGGCTGACAAGATGACCTTCACTATTTTAAACTTGTTTAGAATTTCAAAAATTGTAGCCAAATACTCCACTAGACTTGGGCCTTTCAAACTTTCCTCCATATCTTCAAACTTAGAATGGTACATTCTACATTTCATGAGGAGAGAATGATAGTATTCTAGATTTTATAGTGAGCCTTTACCATCCCAAAATGATGGAAGGCCTTTGACAAACAATTGTTCAAAAGCGTCCTTAAACTCTTGTATGTTGTGCTCCATTTGCATAGCTTTGTTCTGGACCGATTCAAGTAAGTTGTGCTTGGAAATGATCCTTCTGGCTGAAATGATCAACGCAATCCTGTCTTTGACACCAATTGTTTGAATTTCATCCGTTGGTACAATATTCAATAAATCAATAGCATTTTGGGCCCATTCTGAGGGCTTCTTTGCAAGCATTTCGTTTACAACTATACATTTACTCCGAGCTGTAGTAGCCATGTTATATTTTTCTTTGATAAAATTCAGATAAACTCTGAATTTAGCAACCTCCACAACAACAACGTCCTATATTACATGTTTATCTCCTTGCAACAACGTCTTGCCCTTTAACTTGTTTTTTAGCTTGCTCGTTCTCTCCTGCAAATCTTGATTTTCTCTGTAGAGTTGAGCCATATTTTCATCCTTCACTTTCACCTCTTGCTTCAACTTTTCCAGGTTCTCTTTGAGACTCTTGATCTCACATGTTTTAAAACTCACCTGGGACATAGCTTGGACTATCCCCTCAATGCTTGACCCAGCCTCTATATTAGTAGGTACAATAATTTCCATGTCTGACATCGTTGCTTTCATTTGTGAACAATTATCTTTCTCTTTCTCCAATTGCAATACCTTAGCCTTGTAATTTAGCACTTCTTGTTTGAATGTTTCCTTCTCTTGTTCCAAAGAAGTTAATTCTGCTTTCAGTGGATGATCTACAGGTGACATATTCATCTTTTTCTTTAGACTTTGGATCAACTTGTCCTTTTCATCCAAAGAAGATTTCAACCCCTGGGGACCTTTAGACTCTAGCCTTTTGACCTGTTTCATCCAGGCTTTGTTGGACACTTTTTCCTGTTTCAGTTGTCCATCTAGTTTTGATGCATATGTTGTCAATATTGCAACTCTTAGAGCCAAGCTCAGATAATCAGAATATAACATGTCACTAACATTACTATGAAATTTTACCTTGTTAGGGGAAGCAATGTTTTCATAGTGCATTTTGATCTCGGATACCTTATCATCATCATCCACTGCAATGTTAAATGTCTTTTTCTCGACATCCCTGACTGAGAGAAAATGAGCCTTACACTGGGAGATTCCTTCTACTTCAGGTAAAGGGTCTCTTACTTCATTGTTGGCCATACTCCCCTTCACGATGTACTGGTTCATTAAATCTTCTTTGGACTGATAAACTACCTCAGGTGTCTGGCTAAATATGTATTTTTTGCTGCTAAAACTTTTGTGTTGCTCTCATTTTGTGGTTTTCTTTCTATATTGGTTCCTTCACTCCTGGTTGTGGTCTGCACCATCTCCATGCATGTTTTCCCTTTTGATTCTTCCTCTTCCAAGTCAACTACTTTAGAGGGTGATGTGACTTTCATTTTCTTGAGAGTGTCTTGTTGGCTACTAGTACCCAGGGCTTCTGAACTGCTTCTCTTGTTGTAGATGCTCATTTTAAGTGCTTTGACAATCAACTTGGGTGAAGGTTTTTGTGTTGGGATTTGCTGAGAAGTTGGTTATGTTTGTTTTGTTTGATCATGTTGCATGGTGACATCCATTTCTGCATAGGTCTCTAGATTGACCAACTTATCGAATCCTTCCACATGTTCATGTTCATATGGGCCTTGTCTACTTGCCAATCTTCTCTTTGATATGATCTGATGTAGATCATATCTTCTCCATTGCAACTGTGAGAAACCAAATTTGCTAAGTTTGGATTGAATTTGGGGAAAACAAGACTTATTCTTCACCACAAAGGGACCTACCATGAAAGGAAATTTCAAATTAGAAGCCTTATGTGCTTTCAGAAAATGCTCAGTCTCTGAGATAATTCTTTTCTTTATGAACTCCAAATCAAAGATCCTAGGAGCCAGAAAAACAAGTAGAAAATGAGGTCCTTATTGGTATCCATATACCCAAATTACAGTAGATTGGGTGAACAACACTCGGTCTCCTACCATGCTCTCTGGATTTGGCTGCAATGAGATTTTCATTTATTCTAGAACTCTTGGAAGGTTTGAACAAAAAATGAGACTATAAACCCTGGACATAATCTTATTGATGAAGATGAGCATGGTGATCCTTTTTCACTTGGTCAAAATAAATGCAGTCTCAGTAAATTTAGTTTTGTTATATTCCAGAAACACTCTCAGCAAATGAGAGTAGTATCTAAAGTGTCTCAACGAACTAAAATTAACCAGCTGTTGATGTATATTCTCTGCAATAAATTCATCAAAACTGGCATATATTGATTGACCAGACAGAAAGAAAATCAATAGGAAACCTAGCATGACCTCTACCACAAACCTGTCATTGTCTAACCCTCAAATTTGACTCGGCAAAGAACAAGCCCACTGGACTTCGACGACCATTATGCTTGTACTAGCAGGTAACGACAGACTCTCGGAATGATGTTCGGGCTTGACTATGGTTTGCAAAAATAAGGTTTTTACTTCTGGTGGGCATTCTCTGTAAATCATGTTCATTTTATGTTCCTAGAAGGGCTCTAACACTGTGGGGGAGGCGTCTGGTGTATTAAGAGTGAGTCGGAGTGATGGAATATCTACTTTACATAGAACCCCTAACTCTAATCTATTCAGGATGACTCTTTCTCCCTGAAAATATCGCTCCACTCACTAGCTTACAAATTCAGGGAATGGAAAGACTGTCTCTACAATGTAAGGGATAATGGAGGCTTGATCCACTTCGAGGAAAGGCATACGCATCCTGACATTGTTCAACAAATTCGATCTAGACACAGAAATGGGTGATATCATTATCTCTGTGTCGAAAATGTCAAAATCTCTATCAATTAGGGCTTCTTCTCTGGAGGAGATCTCTTGCTCATTCACAGATAAAACAACAGGATTGGCTGCCATGGTGAAAAATACATGTTAAGCAGTGAAAAATGTGATTCTGGTTCTATGCTGAGCTTTGAAATTTGGATGGAAGATTTGCACCACAATTCTAAATGTTTGAATTCTTCAAATTATCATGGAATAATGTCGGGGGGTTCCTCCTTTTATAGGTATCTATTGACATCGGGGGTCGAAGAAAAAAATTTCGGGACGAAGAAGAATCATCGAAGAAAAGGAAGGTCTCACCTCTAAAATCTTCCTCCAGAAAGAAACCAAGAACCCCTGTAACCAAGATGCGAACTGCCCTCACGTTGGATGACTTTGATTTCATTGTTGCAGTGGTTAATGATGCTTGAAAGGAAATAATAGAGAAGTAGGAGGCGATGCAGGAACAAATGTATAGCCAAATTGAGATCGCGCTTCAAGGAGTACAGAAGGCACTTCAGTCTAGTTGAACAATCTCTACTACACCTCTGCCAGAAGGAACAACAGAAGAAGGAGATGAATCATTTCATCTTTGCAAGATTGCTGACACAGTCGAAGTACGCCTTCGACATGCTCAGGAATAAAAAGCAAAGGTTAACCAGGCCTTAAAGAAAGCACAGGAGGAAACTATTGAGAAACACCGAGCCGTGCAACAAGAAAAGAATTATCTCCAAGCAAAATTTGAAGAAGACAGAGCGAAGATCCAAAAAGAGAAAGAGCAACTGCTCACGAAGTAGATAGGAATTGAAGAAGCAGTCAACAGAGCATTTTTCTCTATGATTGGTTTAGAGAAAAATGCCTAATATCCCATAGAGAGTCAAGTGATGAAGTTGGCTGAAGTTATTCAACAACTTCAACAAAGAATCATGGACTTAGAGCTTCAGACTATACCACAGACTCTGCAAGAAGTGCACGACCAGTGAGAATTGAATGCTCAGAGCAAATTCAAGAGGATTAAAACACTTGTTGTAGAATGAAAACAACTAAGTAGAAGGAGCATGCAGATATATGAACAACTATATGAAGACCCAGAGTTAAAGAAACTAGAGTCCCAACTCCAGGAAGAAAAGAATCATGCTGATATAGTACAGGCACAGCTCAAGCTCCTGTCACCTATCGAAAGGATGAAGAGATCCCAGGAACAGTGAACTGCCCAACAACTCATTCTTACCACACAAAATAGAGTGATGGAATTCACCTAGAAACTCCAGTTGAGCCAGGAGGCGGCCTATATACTGTTCGAGGAAATTGAAGGCCAAGGAACGCTATTGGAGCAAGTAGTTGTTACAGTTGAACAACAACTGGAAGGACCTATCAGCGAAGCGATTGTTCAAGAATTCGTTGAGCAAGAAGTAGTAGCACAGAGACAAGTCAAAGCAACTCGAGCCAATCTCGAGACCTTTGAGGCAAATTTACCCAGACCTGAGTGACTGGGGATGAGTCACAGGTGAGTGTTGGGGACCTGTTGGCCCTTGACCAAGTTTTGAGGAACACTTGGTCATATTTGACTATTTTTGGGACTTCGAAAACCTGTCAAAGATGGAGCACAAAGCGAAGCGTATATTGCAAAAGATAGACCCCTTTTGGGTCCTTTTTGGGTTTTTTGGGAATATGTAATGGGTATGGGATGTTGTCCCATGGGTTTACCCATGTTTAGGCCTATTTTGTAAAGTATAAATAAGTAGCTAGGCGATGTAAGAACTAGCCGAGAAGCTAAGTGTTGGTGATTATAACGGCTTTGTGCATACTGTGTGACCGACTTGCAAAGCTGAGTGCAAGTGTTGTAAGTGTTGAGTGCACGGATTGTAAGAAGGCTATGTGCTAGATATACTTAGGGAAGGAGGATCTGGCAAGGTGTGCGCAGATCTCCTATCCTATGCAGAGTATGATTTTGGGCTCTGTGTTGTAACTTGATTAATTGAAGATAATAAAGAAGAATAAGACTTTGTGGACATAGCCCAAGGGTGGGGGTGAACCACGGTAATTCTGTGTGTTGTGCTCTTTGCCTCAACCTGATGTGGTTGTCTCTTCCTTTGTTAAGTGCTTTAATGTGTTTAGATAGATCTATTTATTCTTTGTTCTTATGAGATATAAATGAATGACAGATCTGATATATATGAAAGTGTTGAGTGCTAGTCTATAGAATCTGACATATATTATTGTTTCTAAGTGCTAACTTAACCTAGATCTAAGTGAATGTGGCAGTGCTCTATGCTATCTGTGAAGTATCATAAGGGTTCAATATTGATGAATGATCTATGCTAAGTGTTTGCTAAGTTTTATAATCACATATCTGTGTCCCAGTTAAGGTTGTAGACACCTGAGTGTTGCAACCACCCCTGCCTCTACCTCAGGTGAGACTTCATCTGCTTCGCAGGTGTTTCCAAAAGGATCGGTAGTTTGGGTTTTGTTTGTGCATTGTTGTAGTGTTGAACCTTGGGTCTTCCCCTATGCGAACAAATGGATCTGTTGTCGAGACCTGAAATTGTGATTGTTGGGAACTGAGGAAGAAGAAGCTTTGTGCAAAGATTCATCCTGAAATTGTGAAAGCTTTGTGTGTGGATCTATGCCCTAGCATGCAGTGATCCACTTGATCTGAAAAGATCTATGCTAAAGAAGGAAGAGCAAATCTGAAGAAAAGAAGTTAGATCTGAACGCTTTGTTCTCTAAGAAAGGTTAAAGTGGAAGTTTCTAAAGAAAAGAGGTCAGATCCGCAGAAAGAGGTAAGATCTGTAAGCTCTGTGCTCTGATAAAGGTAAGGATAGTTAAAAGAAGCTTTGTGCCCTGTAGAAGTAAAAGAAGTGAAAATTTTTGTTTCTAAAGTATGGATTTAGGTATGCTTGATAGATTTTTCCCTATCTTGAAAACCAGGGCATTGTTAGATGAAAGAACATTTGATATGAATAGATATGATAAGAATAATGAAAGATATGTTATACCTATGCATAGAAAGAATTTTTGGACTAACCAATGGATGCAGGATCCTAGAAAGAAATTTTTGTAGGCCAGCCATTATGACCCTAGCACGTAGTACAAGAAAAGTTGGGGATCATTGAACAGAAAGATAGGATTAACTCTTTGTTACAGTTGCAGAAGACCGGGACATCTTGGTAAGAAATGCCTTGGGAGAAACCCTAGTTGCCTCTGTTGTGAGGCTATGGACCATGAAGTACTGGATTTCCCTAGAATAATTGCTAGACTTGAAAAGGTGAATATGGAGCAAACAAACCCTGAAGGAGATCAAGAGATTAAGATTATAGAAGAACCCCAGAAAGAATCAAAGATTATGTTACTGAAAATGAAAGAAACCCTGGATGAACATAAAGATGCCAGTTTGTCATAGATCTTCAAAGAAAAGGAGAAAATTGAAGTAAGAATAGGAGACTTCGACATTGACTATGATCTGGATGAGGGAACACAGATGAACATTATGACAGAAAGTACTTGGGAAACCCTAGGAAGGCCTGCTATGGTTCCTTCACTAGGATGAATAGGGTTGTTTAAAGGAAAAATGGTAACCCTATGTGGCAGGATTACCCAGATAGTTATGAGTACCCATGGAGCTTCGACAGAGGAAGAATTCGAAGTTATTAAATTTATTGAGGACCGTGCCCCATTTCCAACTTTGTTAGGAAAGACTTGGATTTAAAAAGACAAAATCCGAAGAAAAGAAGAAAAGGAAGCCCTAGAACAGAAGAAGCAAGAACTCATGGAATGTATGACTAGAAGGATCACCTACTTGATGGAAGAACAAGAGAACATATATAAGATATTGGACACCAGGGACTTGGATCTCGAAGCTATAAGAGCATCAGAGGAACCACATAAGACTGTAATACCTAATCCATATGATGAAGGAGTATTACCCTTGGATCTGAAGAAAGAATCCTAGCAGTGCGAAGTGACTATGTCGAGAGAAGATAAGAATCAAAATGGGAAAAGGATGACCAAGACGAAGCTCACTGGGAAGAAGGCTAGGAAGCTAAGTAAGAAGAAATCCAAGATCGAAAAGTTATAGAAGATTCCAAAGGAAACTTCGCAGAAGGAAAAATCATAGGAATTGAGCTTCGCCGAGATATCAGAATAGCGACATATGGAACTTCACCGCGTTGGACCGATATATTCGTTTGACTTCTTCCCCGAATGGACAGAAAAGAATTAAAGGATCACCAGTAGACCATTGGACTGTGCCATAATGGATGGATCAACGTTCATGGAAGCTTCCTACCTATTGCAAGCAGACCGTTGATGAATTTCCTATTTATCTCGTTGTGCCATGCCCGAAGAACACTTTTGCCAACTGAAAATCTGACGCCCGCAGAACTAGTGATTGTATAAAGTGATCATTGCAAGCAGATTGTTCACCCTAGTGTAGTATTTTGAGATCATCATGACCCCAATTATCTTTCCTGAGTGCGTATGTCTAACGATCTCACCGCACTTGAGGAATATATCACAGAGGTCCTTCTCGATTTAATTACTGAGAGAGTCATGTCAGAAAGAATAATTTCTATAGGAATCCAAGCAGCATCGACAAGAGGAGTGCAAGACTCCCCGTCGACTACTCGAGCAGGAACATCTCGAGCCGGCGCACAGAGGAGAACTAAGCATAAGGACGACATAGCCAACGCGAAGTTAGTGCCATCCATTCTACCAGCTTACATACCCCCTCTGAGCAGTGAGATTAATAGGGACAATTTCCCTAGAGACTTTGAATATGCCCTAGTCACTGTATATCTACTGAAAGGAGTATGCACCTACTGCGTAGATCAATACAAGGTTACAGCGTTGAAGTTTTGCGACTTCAACGTGGGGGACGGTAAATTTTACAGCATGCTCACCCCGTATAAGTACTTGACGAGAATTAAGGGAAATAATTCGAAGCTCGTCCCTCAGCAATGGACGATGAACCTCACGCAGTCTACTTTGCTAAACGTTATGAAAATATTGCACTGTGGCAGACACCAAGAGGTGAATGCTTGTGTAAAATTGTTGCTAGCAAGTTACCATAGAGGATACCTGTGGTTAGAACATCACATAACTGTTGATACAGCGCTGATCAATAGGATCATTGGGCTTGGCATGCAAGGCCCTGATCCCCATGAGTAATATCCTAGAAAGACTACAGACTGAGCTCTTGCTCAGAAGATCAAAGAAGCCTATGGCAATGTTGAGAAAGGCATGAGAGGCTACAAGGTAGCTTCTATCGAAAATGGCGCAGTGCGCCTCACATGTCAATTGATCATAGGGAAGTTGGTATGAAAGAATCGACCAACACAAGTATTAGGCTTCGTAGTTGACTTCACAGGAAAGTGCATAGAGGGACTACAGATGAACTGGGTGAAGTACCTGGTGAATCAAATGGAGATTGACTGCTGAGAAGCCCAGGATCAGGGGCATGAATTCCATTTTAGCTAGCTCCTAATAGCAATCGCCTTTGTTGCATGGGAGCTACCAGAAGGCGCAACCTTCCCGGACCTTGACCCCTTTGAGCCATTAGCCGTGAAGTTCAGTACATTGTGGTACTCAAACGACATAAGCAAGCAATGGCAATCGAATGTTGTTTTCCACACATATTATAACCAAATGAAAGCATCCATAAGGAGCGAACCTCACTCAACCCCAAACACTTTACAGAGGTTCTGACCTCTGATAAAGTTTAGCATGGACTGCCACTTTATATACCTAACCCCACGCACTAATGAGCACCAAGAACAGCTTCAGTCCTATTATAAGATGACAGAAGAAGATCTAGAAGAGATCACCAAGGAATGGTCGGTGGACCTCCTTGTTTCAACAGACCCCACAGAAATTTCAGACATCGACAACCTAGAAGCTACTCATGATACACCTGGGCCAAGTAAGACAAAGAAAGAAAAGATGACGAAGAAGACTGAGGAATTCCAAGATGTTGACAAACTATCTGTAAGGAAAGCTTCCATTATGCTAGATGAAGAAGGTGCATAAACTAAACAACAGAAATTTGAAGTACCACCACCTAGGGACGAAGAAGAATCATCGAAGAAAAGGAAGGTCTCACCTCTGAAATCTTCCTCCAGAAAGAAACTAAGGACCCCTATAACCAATATGCAAACTGCCCTCATGTTGGATGACTTTGATTTCATTGTTGTAATGGTTAATGATGCTTTAAAGAAAATAATAGAGAAGCAGGAGGTGAAGCAGGAACAAATGTATATCCAAATTGAGATCGCGCTCCAAGGAGTATAGAAGGCACTTTAGTCTAGCCAAGCAATCTCTACTATGCCTCTACCAGAAGGAACAACAGAAGAAGGAGATGAATCAGTTTAGCTCTGCAATATTGCTGACACAGTCAAAGTATGCCTTCGACATGCTCAGGAAGAAAAAGCGCAGGTTACCCAGGCCTTAAAGAAAGCACAGGAGGAAATTATTGAGCAACACTGAGCCACGCAACAAGAAAAGAATTCTCTCCAAGAAAAATTTGAGGAAGATAGAGTGAAGATCCAAAAAGAGAAAGAGCAGTTGCTCATAAAGCAGATAGGAATTGAAGAAGCAGTCAACAGAGAATTCCGCTCTGTGACCAGCTTAGAGCAGAAGGCCGAAGAGCCCATAGACCATCAAGTGATGAAGCTGGTTGAATTTATTCAGCAACTTCAACAAAGAATCATGGAATTAGAGCTTCATACCATACCACAGACTCCGCAAGAAGTGCACGACCAGTGAGAATTGAATGCTCAGAGTGCAGTCGAGAGGATTAAATATGATGGGTCTCAAACGATTATTAATTTCTTGCAAACAATTTTTGCAGAATGAAAACAGCTAAGTAGTAGGAGTGCATAGATATATGAACAACTATCTAAAGACCCGGATTTGAAGAAACTGGAGTCTCAACTCCAGGAATAAAAGCAGCACGCTAATATAGTACAGGCGTAGCTCAAGCTCCTGTCACCTATCGAGAGGATGAAGAGATCCCAGGAACAGCGAACTTCCCAACAACTTGTTCTTACCACGCAGAACAGAGTGATGAAAGTCACCCAAAAACTCCAGCCGAGCCAAGAGGCAGCCTATATACTGTTCGAGGAAATTGAAGGCCAAGGAACACTATTGGAACAAGTAATTTTTACAGTCGAACAACAACTGGAAGGACCTATCAGGGAAGTGGTTGTTTAGGAATTCGTTGAGCAAGAAGTAGTAGCATAGAGACAAGTCGAAGCAGCTCGAGCCAAGCTCGAGACCTTTCAGGCAAAGTTACCCAGACCTGAGTGACTTGGGATGAGTCACAGGTGAGTGTTGGGGGCCTGTTGGCTCTTGACCAAGTTTTGAGGAACATGTGGTCATATTTGACTATTTTTGGGACTTCGACAACCTGTCAAAGATGGAGTGCAACACGAAGCAGAGATTGTGGAAGCTAGACCCCTTTTGGGTCCTTTTTGGGTTTTTTGGGAATATGTATTGGGTATGGGATGTCGCCCCATGGGTTTACCCATGTTTAGGCCTATTTTGTAAAGTATAAATAAGTAGCTAGGCGATGTAAGAATGGGCCGAGAAGCTAAGTGCTAGTGATTGTAAAGGATTTGTGCATACTATGTGATCAACTTACAGAGCTGAGTGAAAGTGTTGTAAGTGTTGAGTGCACGGATTGTAAGAAGGCTCTGTGCTAGATCTACTAAGGGAAGGAGGATCTGGTGAGGTGCACACAGATCTCCTGTCCTATGCGGAGTAGGATTTTGGGATCTGTGTTGTAACCTGATTAACTGAAGCTAATAAAGAAGAAGAAGACTTTGTGGAAATAGCCCCAGGGTGGGGGTGAACCACAGTAATTCTGTGTGTTGTGCTCTGTGCCACGACCTGATGTGGTTGTCTCTTCCTTTGCTGAGTGCTTTAATGTGTTAAGATATATCTATTTATGATTTGTGCTTTTGATATATAAATGAATGTTAGATCTGATATATATGAAAGTGTTGAGTGCTAGTCTAAAGAATCTGACCTATTTTACTATTGCTAAGTGCTAACTTAACCTAGATCTAAGTGAATGTTGCGGTGCTCTGTGCTATCTGTGAAGTATCATAAGGGTTCAATATTGATCTATGCTAAGTGTTTTCTAAGTGTTATAATCACATATCTGTGTCCCGGCTAAGGTTGCAGACAATTGAGTCTTGCAACCACCCCTGCCTCTACCTCGGGTGAGACTTCATCTGCTTTGCAGGTGTTGCCGAAAGGGCCAGTAGTTAGGGTTTTGTTGGTGCATTTTTGTAGCATTGAACCCTGGGTCTACCCCTGTGCCAACAACAATATTCAATTTAGAGATGTTGAAGGTTGGTAAAAACAACTTTAGAAGAGGATTCCTTAGAAGCGTCAAGTTTACTCAACACTCCTCTCCCTGTCGAATCGGTTGTTTTCTCAACCTCCCCTCCAATGTTTTTGAATGCTACTTCTCTTACCAGACCTTCTTTTGTCTCTAACATTTTCAATTGATTCAACATTCTAATGGAATCATGGAAACATTTCAAGGGGAAACAAAATATCTTTAATTCCTCCAATCTACATAGATCACATAACGAGGGTGGTAGCAACATTTCGATACATTTTTCATACTACAATTTTATGTACAAATGTTTCTATTCATGTTATACTGGTTTCTTTCCAAATATGAATCACCATTCTAGACAAGAATCTTCATATATAAAATGTATTCCATGGACTATGGGAGTGAGACTGACCATTCCAACATGGTAGCCAATTTCCAACCTACTATGCATCATTGAATGTTGCGGAAGGTAGAATATAGACCGTCTGTTCTGAATTGTTTTTAGATATGATGACCTATATTCCACTCACCACAACATTCAATGTTGCATAGCAGGATAGATATAGTTTCCATATTAATTTTAATGAAAAACTTGAAGGTGGATAGACAAATTCAATTAATGAAATATATTCTTTGTTTTCGTGTTTATACAATGGAAGGTTCTGATGTCAACATCCATGTAATTGCTAAAACATGTGTTAGTCATTAATGAGAGCGATTATCAAATTTTACATGTTTGCAACAAAAAGTTTTAATGTTTTTTTCACTTTCATTGTTTCTAATCCTAAGTTATTGTAACTTGACCATTTACATGTAGCGTCATTTCCATTTTTTCCCTTTAATTAATTGTATATTCCATTAGCATATGTGTTTTTCTACTAGATCGACCATTATACACATTATAAGTGGTGTTGTGAAAATGGAAACATCAATCTTGCATGAAAATAATTTGGATGGATACATGTTTTAGATTAGAGAACCAAAAATTATAATTCTCCTTTTAGAGCATTTTTTAAGAGTGAAATTAATTTTGATCTATCAAATATATTGCATGTCTTACGAGAGCTAAAAATGATAACATTGAACCATATTGCATAACCTAAGAGAGATAAAAATGATATTGCATGACCTAAAAAATGATAACTGTGAACCATATTGCATGACTTGAGAGAAGAAAATAAGATGACATCAAGATTTGGAGGGCAAGAAACCATCCTTA
>ML822301.1:0-70425 GCA_009831015.1 Picea engelmannii
TATATATATATATATATATATATATATATATATATATATATATATATATATATATATATATATATATATATATATATAGATATAGTAATGAGTTAAATTTGTTGAGGCTGCCATTTCGATATCAAATTGTTGAGGTCCATATTAGATCGCTGATCTCATGATCCAACCCTAGTATATCCACCATTCTATATCAAACCATTGAGGTTTGTATCAAATCATGTGACCTAACCCAAGTATATCCATGATTGCAAAAGTATTAAAGAAAACAAGATATACCCTTAACAAAGAGACAACATTCACAAATTCATAATTTCATCATATTGATCTTGACAAATCTTGTAAAGAAATCTAGGAGGAATTAAATAAATTGTTTGGTGCAAAAGTGATAAATGCAATGTTTTGTTTTAATTACAACTCTTTAGATTCAATTTTTTTTTTAACTAATATGTCCAGTGATATAAATGAGTTAAAGTTTCTTATAAAATAGTGAGTTGAAGTTCATGCAAAAGTAAAAGAAGAAGATGAAAAAGGCTATATTATTAAATAGTTTACTTTTAACTTACAACAATGAATTTTTTACATTAAGTCAATCACTTTTACATCATGATGTTATAATATCATCTCTTTTGGTTGAAGATAAAAGGGTAAATGAAAACTTAAATGAATACTTGCCACATGTGATAATATATATTTTGAAGTTTTATTCTCTTTCACACTTTACCCCTACATCTCACTTTACCCAAAGCTCTCGGGTCTCCAAAATGAATGTGTGTGTGTTCAAATACACACACACACACACACACACACACATATAATCCATGTTTGTTAATAAGAATCATAAATTTCGATGGAACTAGTTGTGTACGTTATCACATAGTCTTGTCAAGCGCATTTATGAATTGCAATGGATTTCAATTAAACTATTTTGTTTTAATTAATTGTGGTTGGTGGATTTAAATTTTAGAGTGTGTGACATCATTTCTAAGAGGCCCACCCTAGTTTTATTATTAAGGTTGTCTTGTTTTATTGAGACTTCGATAGGGATTTGCGTTGCGTGCATGAAGAGAAGGAAGAATGGATGACAACATAAAATATTCTTTTAAAAGTCACTGAATTGACCATCAAGCCTCCATGTACTGAATTTGTAGCCAATGATAAGTTGAAATATAGTGTTTTTTTAATATTTTCCATATGTGATAATAGCTATTTTGAAGTTTTATTCTCTTTCACATTTTGATTAATGTTCATTTCCTTGCACTCTATCAATGCTCCACTTATTAAACTTGGGTTAGTAAGTAGAAATATGATGACTTATTTTATTTTATTTTTAAATATTTTCCATATGTAAAAATAGCTATCAAATTGATGTCCAAATCACCTAAATTAGGTAGTAGATACTGTAAAGTTTTAGCGATCATGGATACACAAACCATTTAAAACTATAATTTTTCTTTGATGCAATTAAGAAAAAAAATAAAAAATTCTTTTCATTTCTTAGTTTAACGTTTCACTGGAATGTGGTCTACTCAACCTCCTCCATCTTTGTTGTTTCATTTTGTCAATGAAAAAATTAATTGTCAAATACATCCTTGCTTGATGTATTCAAATTGGGCTTCAAGTGTATTAAGTTTTGGGCAATGATGATGCAGGAGCATCGCAAGCAGCCAGCCAAGGTGAGCATGAAGGTGGAAGACAGCTGGAAGACCACCAATGAACGTTTTTGAAATGTTTTTGAAACATTAATGTAATGGTTAAAGGGAAGCGTACTTGCATATTGTAAACAAATCATGAGTGATTCACTCTCATCTGTAGAAGGTAGAGGAATTTATGCATAGTTAATGAAAGTAGGTAGGTTTGAATTAGAGATTAGATAGTTTAGAAGAACATGAGGGAAAACAGATATAGATGCCCTCATCTTTGTATCATGGTATCATTAGATCATTGTAACATTAGCATAGAGTAGAAGAAGAAGAAAGTTGTAGCAGAAAGTGGTAGAGAAGAACCCATGTACAAAAGCTTTGAATTAATATATGAAGCTTTGAATCAGACTCATGGTGTTATGATGTTTTATGTGTATACATGCCTAATGGTATGATGATAGTTATGTTATTCTCTCTATTATGCATTTGTTTTAATACTATGTGTATATATGATTTCATGTTAATGTTTGAAGTCTGAGAGAGAGAGTGAATGAGTTTCAATTGTTTCTCTTCCTGTGTGAGAGAATTTCCTGCAAGGAGTGCAGTGAAACATTCGCAAGGAGTGTGTTGACAAAGGTTCAGAGTTTATCTTTGAAAGCTCAGGAGGGATACCATTTTTCTCATTCCAGCAGAAGTGCAAGTGAAGCACGGGAGCCGTACAAGGCGTGTGCAGGCTAGCTGAGTCCTTAGAAGTTGTTAAGTAAGCTGGAAGAGAGAAAGACTGTTGTTGTAGAAGGTTCACATAGTCGAGAGTTCAAATACACAGAACTATTTGAAGATCTGCCATAAGGAGTGCGAGCAGAGGCCCTTTTTCAAGGCTTGAATTTATCAGAGAAAGCTCAGAAGGGGTAGCGCCTTTGAAGTGTTTGAAGGAAGGCAGGAAGCGAAATCTTCGTGTAGAAGGTTAAGTCCCGGTGAAGGAACATTGGTTCATTCCATAGAGATTCTTGAGGGAAGAATCAAACGACCGAAATTATCTGAGGAGAATCCCCAAAATAGCGAGGACCGTAGGATCCAAGAGAGCTACGGGGAAATTAAGCATTGGAAAAATTCATCCTTTGAGAGGCAGGATCCAGTGTGGACCATTGATCATGACTGTTGGACCGTCGAGATCATTTCGGCGTTTCGGGGGCTGTAAATCTGAAGTGTGGATGAAACCCTTGGTCGCTCGAACTCTTGAAGCATGAATTGGATTGTCGTGTGTGAAGGCGAGGAGCAGAATTTTCAATGTTTTAGAATTTCGGAGTTTGATGTTTCAGGGGTCTTGAAGACAAGCGATCGAGACACAGTGGAGGAAAAAACACGAAGTCGCAAGTCACGGCAGAATTGGATGTGAATTTCGAGATTTCGGTAATTCATGATTCGAAATACCGGAAGTCCTGATGACAAGGAGCCAGGGGCCTTTGTATTGAAAAAAAACATGGAGTTGCGAAACCCAAAAAATCCTTGAAGTGGCATTTCGGCATTTCGGGGATCAGGGTTTCGACATTCACGTTGACAAGGATTCGGGGCACTTCACATCAGAAATCTTGAATTTTTTAAATGCGAAATATCTGTGAAGGTGCATTTTGGCATTTCAGTGTTTCGAGGTTCAGGATTTCGAAGATTGTGGTGACAAGTGTTTTGGGATTGCGAGTTTTGAACTCCCGGTACCCGAAATCCCAAAATCACGTGGGTCATTGGATCAGGAGGGTGACTGTCGTCTATTGATTCTGTATAACAGCTATTGCAGAGTTCAGAACTTCAAAAGGACATAGGAATAACGATAGGAGGATAGCCCAAGTTTCGAAAGCCGATAGCTTGGGTGATAGGTGATGAAAGCCCATGTCAGAAACAGAGTACAGTTTGAGAGGAAAGGTGGCGAGTTTTCATCAATAGTCGGAGTCAGACTTCATTGATTATTTAGGCGTTTGGGGGTTGGAGAGTCAAGAAACCTCACGTCAGGATTTGTGAAATCGTGAAGTCCGAAACTCCGAAAAGGCGAAAACCCCATCGAGGAGCCAAAAATTGATGAACATGTCGGGATTCGGCAATTCATCACTTTAGGAGACAAGAGATCGAGGTTCCTTTCTCTGGAATTCCCAAAGTCATGAAACGCGATACAGGAGCAAAGGAGGGCATAGTCAAAGACTTCGGCATTTCGACATTTTGGGTTTCGACAGGTGGAAGGGCTGAGAACCTCGACAACAGGGATCGCGAAATCGCGAAACTCAAAGTCCTTTGTGGCTTGAACAAAAAGGGGTCAATTAACCCTCGACGTGGTTATAGTGAAGATCCTAAGCGGATCTCAGCCCGAGGGTAGGGGGCCTGCGTCAATTGAACAAAATCCCATGGGCTCATTTAGTCTTTGTGCATAACATTAAACCTTATCCTATATAGTATGCTAATTTATTTCTATAAATTGCATTTATTTTTAGAGTTTGGTGTTGATGTGATTTGATATGGCATTCTGCCTATCAAATGAATTAAGAGAATATGTAGTTAGTAGTTAAGAGTATTATTTGAAGAAATCGTGGGTCTTTGATATGAATATTTGGAAAATAATTGGTTTGGTTCGATTATGGTTACTTAATAGTTGATTAATGGGAAAAAATAAATATCAAATTTCATCCAAATGGTAGTTTTAAAAAGAAATCCATCATACAAAATTTACTTGATGGGTAGGGGTACCTATCAAATTTAACCCTTGGCTTCAACCCACTTGGTCATGTATTTATCCATGTTAAACCAACCGATATTGGTTGCATTCTTGCCCAAATTTTCTTATGTGTTTGTTATGGGAAATTTGGTCAAATCATTCATCTGTTTTTCGTTCATTTTAATATTTACACCAAAGTAGTATTTTTTGAGGGACCGGGGTAATGCGTTTTTCACTTAGGGAATTGTAACCCACCACCTACCATTTCATTTGTTAATTTTTATTTGGTCCACATGGAAATGGTTTTAGTAAACATTTGGTAAAAGTTTTGAAGATCTCATAAAAAAACATTTTTTTGTTGAAAGAAATGCTCTAACCTATACTATTTGCACCAAAAAACTAGATAGGGTAGTCTAAATTATTTTTTGTTGGTTGGATCTCTGACTTCTTACCTATTTTTAGGTTAACCTAGGTTCATATCTCAATAGGTTTCCAACAAAACCCTCTAAAACTATCGACCCTCCTGTTAAACCAGAAGGCAACGCTGCACGCAGAGTGCACAACACAGTCTCACTCAAGATAACTTTATGGGTGATGTTAATGCTCAAGTTCTTGCAGTCTAGGAATGAGTGGAGATCTGGGAGTGTATTATATCTTTCTTTATGCATTAAACTTGTTATTGATTCAAGTATTTCTGAGGTTCATTCATCGTTAGCCTTATGCATGCATGCTAATACCTCTAATTATCATTCATTCATAAGCTAATCATTCACAAAAAGTAAACAGTAAGGGAAAATAACACAGAACATAAGTTTTACCATGGTTCACCCCCTCCTGGGGCTACATCCACAAAGATTTTTCTTCTTTGCTCTTTTATTTAATCTTCTGCAAAATCTGGCACTGTGTGCATTACATCTTCAATCATACAATCATAATGAGGTTAAGGGAACTCTGTGAAGCGGACTCGATCACACCAGGATCCTCATCCTATGATCTAACCCTCAAAATATAGCTTATTCGACTCTTCTACAACCTTATTACAATCGACGACCTCTCCATAATCATAATAATATTCATTAGCTCAATAACGAAAACCTCTAACCTAGACCTCCTAGTTTCTTATGTATACTATTTTATAGTCTTATAGTCGTTACAATCCTTATCAAAAACCCTAACCCTATTATGGTTAGGATTTTTTGTCTGTGCGCCATGTTGCTTTTCCTCTTGCATGTTGATTTTCCTTCTTTTTTGCATTTTTCTTTCTTGCCATCCATTGCATGCTCCAAAATTAGGTCTTCCTTTCAAAAATTAGGTCTTTCCCCACATAGATATTTTCTCCAAAAATAAGCATGCGCCAAAAATAACCTTCCTTCTCAAAATAGGCCTACACCCAATAGGCCCCCAACACTGACATGTGACTCATCCTGAGCCACTCAGGTAGTGCGATCTCCTTGTACTGCCCTATCCAAACTGTGGAACTTTTCTGCTAGTTCCTTTCCTTTTTCCCTCATCTGTGCAACTTTTCCTATTAGTGATTCCAATGATTATGTCGTCATCTCCTCCTGCATTAATGTTTCACCCTCTATTTGTGCCTATTCCATACTTTTCTTCTCTTCCTCTAACTGCACAATCATATGTGTTTCTTTTTCTTGGAGGGGTTCCAATTCGGCTTGTATTTCTTGCTTCTTTGTATGTGTTGTTTTCAACTCTATATGCAAAGTCTTCATTTCTTGAGTGTCCTTCAAGTGCTCTGTGATGATCATTATTTTTTTTCATTGCTTTAGCTCTCGTATGGTAGCGCTAATTCTCTCCTCTTCATACCTTTTCATCTTCTTCCAAGATAGTCCAAATCTGCACAACGTTTTTGAACAACTCTTCTACTTCCCTTGCTTCTTTCTCCATCTCAACTATCTAGAGTGCAAATTGTTGTTCTCTCTATTCTCAGACCTCTAGAGGAGTCGTAGGATTGAGCCTTTCTTTAACATCCTCAATTTCCTTCGTATATCTGTCAATTGTTTGTGAGATCATGTCGCTTTTCTCCTCTGCACTCCTCTCAGGTGCTTGTGTGTTGTTTGGGATGTGATCATATACCACTATTAATCTGTGTTCTACTTTATTTTCACATCCTTTCTCCTCCTCTTTCTCCGAATTTAGTTGGTTTCATGTGATTTGTATCATTTTAGCGACTCCTATACCCACCTCCAAGTTGGTTACATCTGCACGAGCCCTAGATTTCACTTCTTTCATTACGCTGGCCTAGAGTCCGTACAGTGCCTTGGTGGGCATTTGTTCCATGAAAACTTCCAATTTTTCCACGTCCCCCATGGATTTTTGTACAGTCTCCTGATCCAATCTGATCATTTGGCATGTGACTGTAAATGTCTCCATGCCTTGGACTACCAACTGCATTGTCTCCTCTCCTTCTTTCTACGCAGGGGGTCACTGTGTCTTTTCCTATTGTTGTGTTGTGGCCTGTGGTCATGCCTGACTCTGTAGTTGTTGTAGATTTTCATGGAATTCTATGAGCTTAGCCATGATCTCTTCTTGTTGCACCTCTGCAATGTGAACCACTTCTTCCCCCCTATCTTGGACATTGTCCGTGAATAACTTCACATCATCCTCTATCAGGTGATCAATGGGTCTTCTGTGACATACTTTATTTTCTTGCATGCCTCTTTTTTATGCACTAGATTCCTTATTGTATGTGAGGGTTGCACACCACTTTTTGTAGCATGGACCCTCCATGGATGATATTAGGGGCTAAATTTCTCTCATGGGCTAATTTTCCATGGTTTTTCCAAAAACGAGATTCGCTATTTTAAAAATGATTCGCCCAAATTTTATAGGATAAAATTATTTTACCTTAAAAATCGCAAATTTTTTATAAAAGCTATATAAAATCCTTAGAAATTTGAATATTTTTACAAAAATATTGCCAAACATTGATAGTTGACATATGAAGGATTAGTAAGATTCACCAAGGTTTCTACATTTTAAAATAAATTTCCATCCTTAAAATCATCCCTGGGACCCTCTCTTCTCCATGCTGTGAAATATCCCCCTTTCCGTTCTACGGTTGGATGTCTATTCCTGCTTTTTTAATCCTTGGTCGTTTCGATACTGCGTTGTTTTCGTTTAGTTCATTCTGCAATGCATCTTTTCTAGTATTATCGGCTAGGATGCTTTTTCTTTCTGAGAAACCTACTTCATCCTTGTCCTTAGGCCTGGAGGATTGTGTCGTGACTGGACTTGTTGCTAGTTTTGATATTGGAAGCTGCCAATGTGTTGGCCAGTCTTTGACTATCCATTCCACCTCTTCCTTGGTGATGAAATACTGCATTTCTAGCCATTCCTTCTTTGGATCCCTCGTGGCCTAGATTGACATGTGATGTCAATATTCCTTGAACTTGGCTATCCCTTATGTCTCCTGGATTACCTCCATAGATATGTGCCACACATTAGTTGTGTGTTGTTTTATTTCTTCCAACAACATTGCAGAAAAAATGTTGTTTGCTTGTTGAGTTTTGTTATCCTTGGCTTGCTAGAGGGACTCATATCTGGCCGCATAACATTTCCCCTTCCTATCCAGGAATGATGATAATTTTGGCTCCTACTATCCTTCCAATGCTATAAGAATGATCATCCAAGAGTAATGGAACTTAGTTCCATTTTCCTGTGCATCTCTTCATTCTACCAAAAACGGGTTCAATAGGTATGGTTCCCAACTGAACATTACTCTTGTCTCACACTATGCGACTACTACAATAACATCTTCTAGCACTTTTTCTTTTTGACATTTACTTAATAGTTTGCAAGCCATAAGCTTATTGGATAACTTTGTTGCATTATCGTTGATAACATTGATTACAATGACCATATTACCCCGATGGTGTCGAATTGCACTTTGACCAACTCTATTATTTCCTTCTCGCGTGCTTTGTTATCCAGGTATTCTTATGGATGCATGTCGAATGTCGGTAGTCCCATGATCTTCGAAATCAGTGCCACATCTATTTTTACTGGACTATCCATCCACATGATGCCTCTCTGTACATGGGTGAATAATTTCTTGATGCAAAGACTGATGTTCTTACCGCGCCCGAAATGTGGTATATCTAGAAGGTTCATAACGCCATAGTTACACAACATCGTTATCTACTGTGCATACTCCATTATTGGTTTACCGAGAGGTCCAATTTCATCTGTGTTTATTAAATAAGTCTCCTCATCCAACTCTGGGAATTTAGCTGCATCGTGCCCATCGTGGTTTGGGTACCTAAGTTTTGGTACCTTTCCCATCATGTCATCCATAGTAACCACTGTGTTTGGGATATATGGAAGTGTGATATCCATGGTGTCCTGTGCCTTTATTTTCCTTCCCATAGAAGATGAGCCTACCTCTATTATGTCTATGTCCTCTTCGGTGGGCTTATCGGTGATATCCTCAACCAACACTTCCTCTCCTTTGTGGGTCTGTCGTGGTCCTGTTGTTTTGTCAGGCTTCGTGGGCGTCTCTGGGTTAGGGTTCAGAATACCATCCCGAGCCTCGAAACTTTGCCCTATTTTCCCTTGTTGTGTTGTTGATGTTTCCTCTTAAACCCGTGTTGGGATGATCGATTTTGTATCTGATGTGGTGACATCCTTCCAGCTCGACCACGTTTTTGGGATGTCTCATTCTTTCCTTGTGCCTCTGACCCTACCGAGTAACCCGTACATACTGGCCTGGAGCACCGAACTTCGGTGGGGGAATATTATCTCTAAGTTACACACTTTCTTGCTTCTTCGTAAAATTCTAGCTAGGGCACACTCTTTGTATTTCTATTTGTGATAAAAAATCACTAAGTGTTGAATAAACGCATGCTTTCCGCCTTTTATAGACCTTGTTGGGCCGATTTTTCACTTTTTACGTGCATTTGCGTCGACTGTAATTTTTCCTGTGCATTGTCTTCCGATATTGTCACAATAATTGTTGTGCACAATTTTTTCAGAACATTCTTGTGGTTCAATCAACTTCTGTGTCTTTTTGTGTTTTTCTTCCTTTTTCTATTTTTGTATTTTTGTTTTCTCCTTTTTCCCTTTTTTATTTATTTTTATCATTTTTTTGTCTTAATCTCTGTTATAGTACACTATATACATGTCTTTCTCAATGTGTTGTAACTTTTAAGGATTAGTAGGTCGACTATCCCTTTATAGTTTCAGTCGACTACCGTTGATCATTCATTTCAATTATGTTCCTCCCAAGTCCTTTAGCTATATAGATCCCCCATCCATGACAATATTTACTTCACATGGCCCTAGCCAATGCATTCTAAACTTACCCGGGTATTGGAAAAATTTGTTGTCATAGAGAAAGACTAAGTATCCCTTCTTAAAACTCTTTTTTTTAATATGTCTGTCATGTCAGGCTTTATCTCTTTCTTTATGTATTTCCTGGTGAAATCCTACCAGAATCCTATCCTCTTCCATTTACATTAGTTGACTTAACCTCTCATGTATTGTGCCCCTTTATTTCATGTTGGTAATTGTTTCTATGCATAGACTAGGTACCCGAAATTCTAATGGCACCACTGCTTCCTGCCCATACACCAATATAAATGGTGTATGTCCTGTCAAATTTCTACATGTGGTCCTATATGCCCACAATACTGCTGGTATTTTTAGGTCTTAATCATCCCTGTTGACATTGCATATTTTAGTCAAAGCATTTTCCAAAATCTTATTGAAAGCTTCTACTGTTCCATTTTCCTGAGGATGATATGGTGCACTCTTATGGTGATAGACTTCAAACTCCTCAGTCATATCTCTAAAGGTATCATTGACAAAATGAGTGCCCTGGTCACTCATCATAATCTTAGGACATCCAAATCTAGTGATAATTTGCTCAAACAAGATGTGTGTTGTTGTCTTTGTGCTACAGTATTTGACTGGTGTTGGTTCTGCCCATATTGTTAAGTATTCAGTGGCAGTAATGATATACCTATATCCCAACCTTTTTTCTAGTAGATTAATCAATCCCATGAAGTCTATTGCCCATTTTTCAAATACTTGTAGAGTCACTTGTGGTCTTAGAGGCATCTCATCCCTTTTGTTGGGTTTGCCAACCCTTTGACAGACATCACATTTCTGTAAATATTCCTTGGAATCTTTATGAATTGTTGGCCACCATAATCATATGTGTAATACCTTATGCACATTAACTTTACCTGCATAGTGTGCTCCCACTATACCTTCATGAGATTCTACTAAAATTATGGGTTTTTCATGTTCCAATACACACCTTCTCAAAATGATATCTGCGCCCATTTTGTATATATTTCTTGCAATAAGTTGATAGTCTGTAGCTATGACTACTGGATTTTTATTCTATGCAGTGCTAAACTCTTGTGGCACAACCCCTGTACTTAATAATTCAATAGTATCAGTGAAGTATTCATCAACTACCTGTACTAAAAATAGTTTCACATCAAGAAAGTTGTCTTCGAAGTTAGTAAGTTCTTCTCTATTAGTTACCCTTGACAGGTGATACAGTCCTGCATTCAACTTCCCTGGTTTGACTATCACTTTGAAATAAAATTCTTGGAACAATAATAGCCATCTACAGATCCTCCCCCGCAACACTAGCTTGTTGACTAGATATTTGAGGGAAGAATGGTCTGTGAACATTTTAAAGTGTTTACCCAGTAAATAGTGCATGAATTATGAATTGTATATACCATGGCTAGGCCTTGTCTTTCTGTGGTGTTGTAGTTTTTCTCTTATTCTGTCAACTTTCTTATTGCAAAGGATATAGGATGGTCTAAGTCCCCTGGTCCTGGTTGCACCATAATTTCTCCAAGTGTTATGGTTGATGCATCTACGTGCACATGGAATGTATTTTCCCAATCTAGAAATACCGGTATAGGTGATGTTACCATATTTTGTTGTAAAGTGTCCAATCCTTGTTGACAGTCCTCATTCCACTAAAATATGGTGTCCTTCTTCAATTGTTTTTCCATTGGCGCAGTAATATGTGCATACCCCTTTATAAAATTCCTGTAATAGCATGTATGTCCCAATGTTTCTCTTAAATGGCACACTGACTTTGGTGGTGGTAGATTTACAATGACTGCAATCTTAGCAGGGTCCACTAGTAACCAGTGTTTACACACTATATGTCCCAACAATATTCCAAAAGGTGTACCAAAAGTGAATTTCTTGATATTTAATGATATATGACATTGCCTGCCTCTTTCCAACATTAGTCTTAACACTTCTACATGGTCCTTTAACATACTATATATAATCCAATCATCCATATATACTTCTAGAAACTAATGTATGAATTCTTTAAAAGAAGCTATGACTACTCTTGAAAATATGGTTGGTGCATTCTTCAGCCCAAATGGCATGACTGTATATTGGTAGGATCCCCATTCCGTAGAAAAAGTAGTCTTATACCTATATTCTGGAGCTATTTTGATCTTATGGTAACTTGATAATCCATCTGTAAATGAATAGGCTTCCTATCCTCCTACATTCTCTGAGACCTCATCTATAAAAGGGGTAGGGAAATGGTCATGTAAGTAGGCATCATTAATTTTCCTCAAATCTACACAAATCCTTATCCCCCCGTGTTTCTTTTCTTGGACTACCATAGGAATGATCCATTCAGATTCATCTTCTGGTTCTATGATACTAGCTTCCAACATTCTATCAATTTCTTCTTTCACATTCTTTTATACATTGGATTCATTATGTAGGGTATTTTCTTGACAGGTCTAGCCTCAGGTTTGAAAGGTATCTCTATCTCACCTAGCTCCCCTACTATGCATTTCATATCTGTAAAGGTTTTGGGGAATAGGTCACTGTATTCGTGCAATAACTCTATTATCCTTTCTATTGTTTTCTCATCCCAATAGTCTCCAATACTTTCAATTTTAGGATTGTCATTCATCCCAATGTTGACTTTATTAGCTTTGATTGATGCAACAAATAATTCTAAATCCAGATATGTACCTTCCACCTTTCTTTCTCCTTCAATATTTGTAATCTAAATGTTGCACATATCATGTTCATATGAGGCTTCCTCTTCAACATGATAACATGAGAGTAACTCTTTGACTGTCTATCTGTTTTTTTGTTGATATTATGTCATGATTTCAACTTCTAGTTCATTAATAAATATCATTCCATGTATCAGCTTCAGCGCTGAATCCATGTTGGGGTTCTCATGTTCAAATGAGAAGGTTACTACAAAATTCTGTTGTAAGTCTCTCCATTCTGTAGTGCCTATGTGCATCTCCTGGTATATATACCCGTTCCCTATGATTCCTTCCAATGTATGGATAAAGTGATGAGTCCATTCATTTGGTGGTGTCATCCTCCATTGTGCCTTGCACTTTTGCAAGTGTTCCACTGGTGTTCCCTGTCCATCATACCTCTCCAATTTATTGGTCCCTTGCTCTGCACCAAATATAATGCACAGTGGTCGTTTACACTGATACCAATCCTGAATTGTTCCTTTGTGTGCACCCCACCATCTTGCAAGTGTTTCCTTGAGTGAAATATATGGGGCTAAGAGCCTATGGTTTTCTAGTACTTCCTCTTCATATTTTGTCTAAAATTCCTCTAAGTCATTTAACCCATGAAAACTTGGAGGTTCTCTTATGTTTGTACCAACCCATCTTACTGTGTGGTCTATTTGCGTGCACCTCCTTGTGGAAAATTCAAGTAATCATTGTTTCCAATTCTCCAAACCCATGTCTGAGTCAGAAGCACATGATGTAATGCTTCTCTAGTTGAGTACCCCATCTGTAGTTGGGTTAACATAGTCTTCTTCTCGCACGGTGGTTCTATACAACTGGTTTATTTGCTCCAGATCCAAAAAAGTGGGTTCTATAAACCTTTCTCCTTTTGAAGGATACAAGGGTGCAATGACTCTATATTCACCTGATTCAAAATTCATTTTTCTTGTCTTAAGGTTGATTATAGCTTGGTTATCAAATTCCCAATCCAATCCAAGCAATGTTGGGTAAGGTGTCGTTCCATCTACTATCTCTATTACTTCAAAATATGCCATAGTGCGCACTCCTTCCAAATCTATTGTCACACCTTTAAGCCTTCCAATTGGTAATAATTTGTGTTGATTTGCTAATTTAAATTAGACAGGTGAATAACCTAAGGTAGGTTCCCCCATACATTGCCATGTTTTGGCAAAGGGTCAAACCCAGGGTTCAACACTACAACAACGCACCAAAAAAACCCTAACTACCGACCCTTTCGGCGACACCTGCGAAGAAGATGAAGTATCATCTGAGGTAGAAGCAGGGGCAGTTGCAGGACTCATATGTGTGCAACCTTAGCTGGGACATAGATATGTGATGATAACACCTTATCAAAGAACTTAGTAATTACAGTTCATCAGTATTAAACCAGTATCTACTTCGCAGAGAAAACCCTAATTATAGAGCATCACAGTATTCAACGAGATCTAGTATGTGTTGGGCTCAAAATTTTTGTATTTTCATCCACCTTTTCCTTCACTATTCCTTACATTTCATCATCCCATTAAACTTTTATCATACCATTTCCATGCATACATTTGGGTTTCATCTTATTATTTTCCACTTTATTCATTTTAGTATTATAAGTGAATTTATGATTAAATATTAGAAAAATAACATATTTTCATTATATATCACGGTTGGATGAGTTTGATGATGTGTGCATGCATATGTGGAGATTTCAACAAAGTCAAAATTCACCACCTATCCTCAAATTTGAATTACATCTTCAAACTTTGAAGATTTGAAAGAGATCTCAAGGAGAAGATCGTGGAATATTTGGTTGGCATATCTTATCTAAGATATGTGAGAGATGTATGGAGGATTTGAAGGGATCATATCTTGTCATAATGGGAAAGTAGGTGAGAGTGGTTGAGAGAATAGTGGATCTGTAATTATGACACTCATGTATATAAGAGACTGTTCTCTCTTCATGAGGGTCATCACGTTATTCATAATTGGAGGATGTTATTCATAAGAGATCATGTAATTCATAATTTATTCTTGTAATTTATAGAAGGGGATTCTTAGCTTTGATTCTTCCATTGTTGTTCTTTCATTCTTTGTCATTTGACTCTTGTAATATAATTTGAGATTGATTTATTGTGTGAGCTCACATATGTCTTTTGTCATTCAACTTTTCACATGTTGTATTTCTTTCCTAGATTAATTTCCTTCTTTCCTAGTTAGTCTTTTAAATGATTTCCTAGATTAATTTCATTTCAGCAATTTAGATTAGATTACTTCTACTTCATTCCTGCATATATAGTGAGCGTGTTTCGTAATCCTATGAACCTCGGATTGAAAAATTAAATAGTTTGGAAAATACTACAATGGAATTAAACGACAATATTTCCGCCTAACATTTTGGCACCGTTGTCGAGGAAGCACGATGGATTGAAGTTTAGTTTGATTTCCTACAAGTGTAATTTACGTATGTTGGTAAGGGGTCATAGCAGATACTTGAGTGGAAACTCCTCACATTCTCCCTGCCAGCTCTAGAGAGTGAATTTCAACTCACGCAAATTTCATTTTCTGCAAGTGTGAATTTCAATTGTAGCAAGTGTGTTTTCCGCAACTGTGGAGAGTATGTGTTTCAGCAAGTATGATTTTCAGTTTTTTTATTTTTTATTTTTATTTGGGTGATGTAAGAACCCCTTTTTCAATATGTTTTAAAAAATGAGTGTCATATTGGAACTACTCGCTCAGATCCTCACGAAAGTCGGGATCTCCTCTTCTCTGGAAGAGGAGATCTTGACAGCAATTAAAGATTCAAACACTCCTCCAGCAACAAACGAGGATTCAACATCTCAAGAACCCTACATATTTGATGATGAACAATCATTCAAGCAGGAGATTGAGGAAGATGACTATGAGTTACAGCAAGATTTGAGCGAGGAAAAACACGCCTATGAAAGCATTATCGAGCAATGGTTCCAGGTAAGCACTCAATTAGATAAATTTCATTTTTATTTAGTTAGTTTTCCGTTACAACAATTAGATTTATTCAGTCTCGAATATTTCCATTATTCATTTGAAAAATCACCATTGAACATATTGTTGTTACTGTTGTGTGCTTGGCTCCATTGGAAGTTTGACTACACGTAACTAATCTTTAAGTTTCAGTGAGCATAGACTAGGTAGAATTTTATTTCCAGTTTTGTTTTATTAGAATAAGTATGCTCTCCTCTACATTTCATGCGATCGCGAGGATCAGAAAATAGGATGTCTAAATTGATTTCAAGAATGAATGTTTTTGCGTCCATCCTTTGACCTGCAAATAAATACAATAAAAAAAAAATTAGGCAAATAAAAACAAAACCAATTTTACATGTTGTTACAACATGCTGATACAACAAATTTTTTACAAGTTGTTATAGCATGCTAGTACAACATGCTGATACAACAAAAAATTTACATGTTGTTACAACATGTTGGTACAACGACATTTTTCATGCTGTAATAGTTTCTGGTTTGAAGTTGCCTATTCATTTCTGGTTTGAGTTGGCGCAGCACCCCTTGAATCACAACCTACAAATGATAGATCTGAAACATTTCCCCATCACACCATGAATTAAAATCTACAATTATCAAGGAAACAAACCAAATCAACGATAAATACTACTTTTCTAAAAGAATGAGAATCAGAGTACATGACAAAGTATAAGATGAACTCTTCTCTTTTTGGCATCTTTAGAAAGTTAGGATTTACTCCTCGATTCTCATTTAAGCATCATATCAAAAATTAGATATTTTGTTTTCTTTTGACCAGAAAATGTGCACCAAATCTTGATTGCTCAACTATTCCTTATCCACCTTACTTAAATATTGTTGCCTAAAATCAAATTCCACTAAGGGGCAATCACAGATTTTTTGCAGCACACAGTTCCATGAGTGACGCCTTCATGGATAAATCGCAACTGAATTCAACTATTCGCTTAAGCCTGATTCTCTTTGGATTATTCACCCTTTTTTTGGCATTTTTAACTATTGGGATTACTCAAGTATGGAGAGGAAATATCTCAATAATTGTTTTGTTGCCCGAGAAACATGCAAATCCTCAGGTATTAGAAACCACACAGCATCATGACATTAAACAAGTACATATCCCTCCATTTACACTTCAAAATGATCGTATTTGCTTTCAGATTTGAAATTAATCAGTTGTTTGCTATTTTACATGATGTGGCATTCGGGAGAGATGGGAAGACCAGGAACTCACTTTCAACATCTGAACTTAGATAAATGAAGAGACACATCTGGACTTATTCACCCATATGCCGTTGCAAAGTGAGACTAATGAAAAGAGAAATTCAAACAATGTAGCCGAAGCCATTCATTTTTGCTGAGATTTCTAGCAACGTCCATGTGTTTAGATATGGAAAGTGCCACAATGAGTATTAATAGATCCCTGCCAGGAGGTGTTGGCCTCTTCACAGGTTTCACATGGCTCTTGCAGTAGTTCTTGTGATTGGATATGCTATGACACAGTTTTTCCTATCAACGGATAAATATTTAGCTCTAGTTCCTTGAAAGACCATCCCTTTTGCATGGAATCTCATAACTGGCGAATATTTAGACCAATCACTTTTTGGGTTGATCCTGAGAATAATCGGCCTCCTTTTTAATGGGAAGTTGCTAGAGCCTATATGGGGTCTGAGATAGTTCTTGAAATTTATTGATATTGTCAACATTGCCACTTCAATCAGTGTGTTCATCACTACTATCGTTTTGTATTATGTTACATGGAAAGAGATTTTCCTGTACACACCACTTTCTGGCTTCCATGGAGTCTTGTTAGGGTTCCTTGTTGGTGTGAAACAAATCATGCCTGATCAAGAAATTACCATTCTTTTTGTTTTGAAGCTGCGTGCCAAGTGGCTACCTTCCCTTCTGGTTTTGGTGTCAATAATCATAAGCATTTTGGCAATGGATTCCACATCATATCTACCTTTTATAATTTTTGGCACTTATGATAGTTGGCGAATAAAGTTTGAGAAATTTTAAGAAACATGTTTTCTTCAAGCCACGAGACAACTGCCAATCTGTTAACCAGGGCAGTATTCTTGCTCGCCACGTAATAAATTCCTTATTGTTTGGGATGCGCATACCGATGGCAAGGTTCCATCTAATTGGTAAGATCGACGATGATGAAGGAGAGTAGCCACCATTCTGGAGGTTCATCTATGGAAATTCACCAGACACTTACTCGATTCAAAACCATAAAAAATGTCCTTTGTTGCCATGAACAAGGAGAAGTATTTGCAGCAGAGGGGTATGCCATATCTACAGGAAAGGTCGTTGTTTGCATTGCAACTTTTGGTCCTGGTACCACCAACTTGGTAAGTGGTATTGCAGATGCATTGCTTGACAACATTCCTTTGGTTTCTATTAATGGTCATATGCCCCGGAGAATGATAGGCACATATATCTTTCAAGAAACTCCAATTGTGGAGGTGACTAAATCTATAACAAAACACAATTACTTGATCATGGATGTTGATGATATTCCTCGAGTCATTAGAGAATCCTTTTATCTCACAACATCTGGGAATCTGGGACCTATTTTAGTTGATATCACAAAGGATGTTCAGCATCAGATGACTATTCTAGATTGGAACAAAGCAATAAAACTTCATGGAAAGACTCCCAAAGGCCCCACAGATTTCTCAGTTAGAACAGATCCTGCGCTTGATGTTTAAACTCTAAGAAACTCGTTCTATATGTCGGTGAGGGTTGCCTCAATGCTATCCAAGAACTTAGAGAGTTTGTAGATCATACAGGCATTCTGGCGGCCAGTACTTTAATGGGTTTGGGATCTTTTCCATCTTCTCATGAGAAAATCTTGGGGATGTTGGGCATGCACAGGACTATTTATGCCAATTATGCAGTGGATAAAGATGATTTATTGCTTGATTTTGGTGTCCGCTTTAATTATAGAGTGACTGGTAAATTGGAGTCATTTGCAATCCGTGCCAGCATAAGTTTTAAGTATCTCTAGTCAACTCAATAGGTGAAATTTATTTGCAGTACCGAGGATGTCGACTTTGCAGAAAAGTGCCTCGTTGTTTTAATTAAACAACACAAACAACATTTATTTCTTTTTTTGTTAATAATTTAAAAATACATATCCATGGAAACACATAAAAACAATATAAAAATAAAAAAAATTGTCAAAAATTGTAAATGGACATCTCATTCCTGAAAACGATAGTCAAGACATGCTTTTACACTTTAATTTTCATTTGTTTTCTTAAGCCACTTTGGTGGAAATAAATGATGAAGAGAATAAGTGTGGACAATAGGTATAATTGAATTTATTTTCTATCTCAATTAACTCACATTTGTACTTATCTCTTGCATTTTATGATTTTTGATGCTCTCATGAAGTTTTGATTGCAGGATTAGTACTAAACACTGATTGCAGGAACAAGACGCTCATTTTCCATGTCATAGTGATTTTCAAGAATCACAAAATTCTTCAGAGAACACATGCCTTGCTAGATAGCGTGAAGGAGTTGTTACTCATAAAAAATAAAAAATAAAAACATCATGACATTTGTTGTTACACAACAAATTTTTCCTGATACACAACAACATTTTGTTGACACACAGAAACATTTTTCCAAATTTCATGTTGTAACACCATCCCATTTCTCCTTCAAGGATGATTAGTCATCCCTGTGTTGAATCCATATTCCATTGCCTTATCCTTCACGATTTCACACACTTATTTTTCTTAATCGAATACACTCCTTTATCTTTTTCAATTAATTTTTTTCTTTTTAGTTTTCTTTCTAAATAAAACAAACCCCTTTTCCATGATTACATTTCCTTGCCATAAACCATGTTGCTACTGAGATATTTACATCTATAGTCCTACCACTCTTTTTATAAACTCGTGTTGACTAATGTGGGATTCCTTAAGGCCTACCTTTCAATAGTCTTGCCCCATTGACCTCAACACCTTATCTGGGATATAGACTAGAGTTCCTTTTTTAGTACCTTGAGGCTTGCATGCCTTAATGGAAAGCTCTCTTGCTAGCAATCATGGGAATACATCATTGTCCCTTGATCATTAGATCTTGTAAGTGGATTGACATCAACCCATCTATTCGCACTTCGCAAGATGTACTCGGGTACCTTGACACTCATTGAAATCACTGGTGAGTTTGTCTCGCATTGGTTAATGGCATTCATCAATGGCCGGTAATCCAATGATTTATCTTCATGCTCGACATCGACACATTCATTTGCATGATGAGAATTGTACCATTGGTTTTGTAGTGGGTGAAGACTATACACTTTTTCATGATCCCCTTAGTAGCTACAGTAGTTTAATTTCAGATCTATGAGATTACCACAGTTCCATATTCTCTACCTTCCACGTTTCTCATGATCCAGCAGTAGCAGTTCAGATTCCTTCACTTCCCATGATCCATTTACAATAGCAACAAAATTAGCAGTTCCATTTTCCTAATCTTGTAGCAGTGACTCCTTCCATCTTCCATCAGTCACAATCAGATATTCTTTGCTCCAACAGTTACAACAGTTGCAGCTACAGTGCCAGTCATGTTTTCCTGATCTAGCTACTGCAACAGCTACATCTACTTTTGGGGTAAGTGGAGGTATGTTATTTTCTAAGCTTTAATCACACAATTCCTTATATGTCGACTTGAATATTTTGGAAAATTTCCTCTCCATGCTCTCTTTCCTTCCATGACCTACACTAAGTTGCATGAGGGCATGCAACCAATTCAGTTGGGGGGGGGGGGGGGGGGGGGGNTTTCATCACATATTCATTACCATTATTCCATTTTACCATCTCATCATTCCATTTATGATTCACTAACATTTATTTTCCAACGACACTTTGTTTCATTTCGATTGATATACATATTGGCATGATTCATAAAGATAAAGAAAAGGCCATTGTATACTCAGTGATGCTCTCTTATGCACATTGATAGCTTATTATTTCCAGTGAGTACATGGCTAAATTATTGCAGCAAGAAAATCAATAAGTGAAATGAATGTTGTTAACACAAGAACCAACATTCTTTCTATTCATGGTTGTCACACAAGAACCAACCATAAGAAAAATTTCACATGTCATTACACATATTTCACATGTTGTTACACATGTATTTTACATGTTGCTACTACTGTATTTAAAATCTTGGAAATATCCATTATTAAAAAGACATCATCAATCAAAGCCATAGTTTAAATGCCAAAAGTTCTTAAGAAGATCCATGCATGGTTGCATGAGGACATGCAACAAGTTGAGTTGGGGGGTATGTTGGGCCTTAGAAATGTCGTATTTTCATCCACCTTTTCCTTCACTATTCCTTACATTTCATCATCCCATTAACCTTTTATCATACCATTTCCATGCATACATTTGGCTTTCATCTTATTATTTTCCACTTTATTCATTTTAGTATTATAAGTGAATTTATGATTAAATATTAGAAAAATAACATATTTTCATTATATATCAAGGTTGGATGAGTTTGATGATGTGTGCAGTCATATGTGGAGATTTCAACAAAGTAAAAATTCACCACCTATCCTCAAATTCAAATTACATCTTCAAAATTTGAAGATTTGAAAGAGATCTCAAGGAGAAGATCATGGAAGATTTGGTAGGCATATCTTATCTAAGATATGTGAGAGACATATGGAGGATTTGAAGGGATCATATCTTGTCATAATGGGAAAGTAGTTGGGAGTGGTTGAGAGAATAGTGGATCTATAATTATGACACTCATGTATATAAGAAAGTGTTCTCTCTTCATGAGGGTCATCATGTTATTCATAATTGGAGGATGTTATTCATAAGAGATCATGTAATTCATAATTTAGTCTTGTAATTGGGAGAAGCGGATTCTTATCTTTGATTCTTCCATTGTTATTTTTTCATGCTTTGTAATTTGACTCATGTAATATAATTTGAAATTGACTTATTGTGTGAGCTCACATATGCCTTTTGTCATTCAACTTTTCACATGTTGTATTGTTTTCCTAGATTAATTTCCTACTTTCCTAGTTAGTCTTTCAAATGCTTTCCTAGATTAATTTCATTTCAAAATTTTAGATTAGATTACTTCTACTTCAGTCCTGCATATATAGTGCATCTGCTTCGTAAGCCTATGAACCTCAGATTGACAAATTAAATAGTTGGGAAAATACTACAACGGAATTAAACGACAATATTTCCGCCTAACATTTTGGCGTCGTTGTCAGGGAAGCACGATGGATTGAAGTTTAGTTTGATTTCCTGCAAGTGTAATTTACGTATGTTGGTAAGGGGTCATAGCAGCTACTTGAGTGGAGACTCCGCATGTTCTCCCTGCCAACTCTAAAGAGTGAATTTCAAATCTCACAAATTTCATTTTCCGCAAGTGTGAATTTCAATTGTAGCAAGTGTGTTTTCCACAACTGTGGAGAGTATGTGTTTCAGCAAGTATGATTTTCAGGGTTTTTTTTTTNGCCGGGTGTTGTAAAAACCCCTTTTTCAATATGTTTTAAACAATGAGTGTCATCTTGGAACTACTCACTCATATCCTCACGAAAGTCGGGATCTCCTCTTCTCTGGAAGAGGAGATCTTGACAGCAATTAAATATTCAAACACTCCTCCAACAACAAACGAGGATTCAACATTTGAAGAACCCTGCATATTTTATGACGAAAAATCATTCAAGCAGGAGATTGAGGAAGATGAAAAGGAGTTACAGCAAGATCTGAGCGAGGAAAAATGCACCTATGAAAGCATTATCGAGCAATGGTTCTAGGTAAGCACTCGATTAGATAAATTTCATTTTTATTTAGTAAGTTTGTCGTTACAACAATTAGATTTATTCACTCTTGAATATTTCCATTATTCATTTGAAAAATAACCACTGAACATATTGTTGTTACTTTTGTGTGCTTGGCTCTATTGGAAGTTTGACTCCACTTAACTAAACTTTAAGTTTTAGTTAGCATAGAGCAGGTAGGATTTTATTTCCATTTTTGTTTTCTTAGAATAAGTATGCTCTCCTCCATGCTTTGTGATATCATGAGGATCAGAAAATAGGATGTGTAAATTGATTTCAAGAATGAATGTTTTTGCGTCCATCCTTTGACCTGCAAATAAACACAATAAAAAAAAAATAGGCGAATAAGAACAGAACCAATTTTACATGCTGTTACAACATGATCATACAACGAAATTTTTACATGTCGTTACAACATGCTAGTACAACATGATGATATAACATGATGGTACAACATGCTGATACAACAAAAATTTTACTTGTTGTTATAGCATGCTGGTATAGCGACAGTTTTCATGCTATTATGGTGAAATTGTACTTGTTGAAATAGTGACGTTTTTGCTGTAACAATGATTGAATAAATTTGCAGATCTACAACAATAAAACAACAGTGGAGTTAGGATAAAATAAAACAAAACGAATATATATATATATATATATATATATATATATAATAATAATAAATGGTCTGCAAATTCATGAGTTTTCCCCACTGAACTATTGCAGCATGCTAAAACAGTGTTAAACTATGGTCGATTGAATTCCATTTAAGTTGTGCAAAAATTTATTTCCTGTTGCAATAGTTTATGGTTTGAATTTTCCTGTTCATTTCTAGTTTGATTTTCCACAGCACCCCTTGAATCACAACCTGCAAATGATAGATCTGAAACATTTCCCCATCACACCATGAATTAAAATATGCAATTATCAAGGAAACAAACCAAATCAACAATAAATCCTACTGTTACAAAAGAATGAGAATCAGAGTACACGACAAAGTATAAGATGAACTCTTCCCTTTTCGACATCTTTAGAAAGTTAGGATATACTCCTTGATTCTCATTTAAGAATCATATCAAAAATTAGATATTTTGTATTCTTTTGACAAGAAAATGTGCACCAAATCTTGATTGCTCATCTATTCCTTATCCACCTTACTTAAATATTGTTTCCTAAAATAACATTCCACTAAGGGGAAATCATCGATTTTATGCAGCACGCAGTTCCATGAGTGACACCTTCATGGCTAAATCACAAATAAATTCAACTATTTACTTAAGCCTGATTCTCTCTAGATTATTCACCCTCTTTTTGGCATTTTTCACTGCTAGAATTACTCAAGTATGGAGAGGAAATATCTTAATAATCGTTTTGTTACCCAAGAAACATGCAAATCCTTAGGTATTAGAAACCATGCAACATCATGACATTAAACAATTACGTATCCCTCTATTTACGCATCAAGATGATCATATATGCTTTCAGATTTGAAATTAATCGGTTGTTTGTTGTTCTACATGATGTGGCATCCGGGAGAGATGGGAATATCAGGAACTCACTTTCAACATCTGGACTCAGTAATATAGATGAAGTGTCAATCTGCATGGAACTTCATGAGGGGTCAGAACCACTATAGGGTGTTCGGAGTCATGTGAGGTTCGACTTCAATAGCCCTCTTCAGCTGGAGATAGTATATGTGAAATATTTCATTCGACTACCATTGTTTTCCCATATCGCTCAAGTACTAGTGTGTTATAACCCTAAATTGCACCACACATGCTTATCTAGAATTAGGCCATCTCATATCCCTTCTTTGCCAAAACACTGCTGAATAACTCTTTAAAAAAGCCTCTTTTATAAAGGCCCATGCGCCCTACTCCATTATTGCACGCATGTACATGCTAGTTGACCTAAAACAACTCATGTGGACTGCCAAAAGCATGAAAAAGGGAAATTTTCCGACGGAACACAAAAGCTATGGGTGATTTAACTCAAACTCCCGGCCATGCATGGCCGAGGGTTCATCGAAATACCTAGCTCCTTCTAGCCTATAAAAGAAGGGGTAGGGGTCCCATTTGAAAAGAGTAAAAATATAGCAAAGAAACTCTTCCCATTTACGTATTCCCATTGTCCCAACCCTTTAGCCTTTCCTTGTGCCAGAGGAGATACAAAGCAAAGCAGTTGGAGGACAGTCGAAGAGGAGCCCAGGATCAGGTTCGCGGAGCGGTGGCCAGTCTCAGCTTTTGTAAGTTGACTCATTCATAGTAATAAAGAAAATGATTTTCCCGTCCCAATTCATGAACTTTTTATAGTTTGATTAGTATATGTTTGGATTTCTAACCCGTTAGTATATAAGTAGGATGCATGTGTAGTTGTTTCTTATCTTGTATGCAGGTCATATTTGGAAGGAGTATTGCGAACAAGTAATCAAGTACAATGGAGGATCGACATCAAACATCGAGAACGAGGTAGGTTGATCTTTCCATGCATTTACTAAGAAAAGGGGATTTAAATCTAGGGATGAAGGTAGAAAGTAGTTTTTCTTTGGCCATATCTGCATGCAAAGTCTAAACCCTATTTTCTATTTCGTAGGGATATTTCCCTCACAACAGAATTGGCGACCATACTGGGGAAACTCTCTAGGGTTCCTGGAATTTTATTTAGTTTTTGGGTAGTTTTAAAGACTAGTTTGTCTTGCCTGTTTTTTCTTTTAGTTTCTGTAAGGTCCGAGCTAGCAGGGAGTCTGGTTTTCCATCCCATATTTCCTTTTCATTTGCTTGACTGTGTTTTTTCAGGACCCACAGAGGTACATGTGACTTGCATAAGGTGTACACGAGTGTACCCGCGACCTACTCTTTTACAGCCCGTGTGTGAACGCTAGCTGAATAAGTAACAGTAGCATGTAGAGTTTAGAAAACTTATGAGGCAGTCATCCTCTTCCCTGTTAGAATCACACATTCTCATAGGGTTCTCTGGAATTCTATCTGTGTCTTGTTTGTTTGCAGTCCTATCTCAGATTGTTTTTTGCTTTATCATTTTTTCCTTACATCATTTTCTTTTTCTATTAAAAAAGAGTGTCCAAGCCTTCAGGGGACTCTGGTTATCAATATCATAGGTTTCTTTCTGGTTTGGTCTGTCTGTTTTTAGTTTTTTCTGAGAGTTTAGAGGTACACACGGCCTATACAAGGTCATCCTGCGTGTACATGCCCTCTGTCTCTATACAACTCACGTTCACATGCTAGTTGTTGGATTAACAATAGCGTGCTTGTGCAGGATAATTTCTCTTGAGGGTAAGGTAGTCATCCTTTCCCTTGATGAGAACTATACCTCTTAGGTATTTGAATCTCTATCTTAGCAGTTAGTAGCTTAGGATTAATCTTACCTTTAACTAGTTTTTTCTCATTTAAAGAAAAGTTGTTATAAAAGTAAAAGATTTTTTTAAGGTTTTTAGACAAGTCTGAGAGTCATTTTTAAAAATTGCTAGTGTGTGATTTTTGACTTAATTCTTTGCGATCTGTGATTAGGCCAGAATTGTTTTTCTTGGTTTTTGCTTGTTGGTATTTTTCCTTTTTTGCTTTATTAAGCATTTAAAAAAAAAAAAAACTCTTTTTCATTCTCTTGTTTGGTTGAAAAGTGTGTTTCTGCATTATTAGCCAGGGAAAAACCTTTATTTCATAAGTTTTTGCAGTTTACTTAGATCATAAGTAGCTTGTAGTAAAGTGAAATTTCTTTTGAGTTTGTTGTCCAAAATCTTAGAAAATTAAAAATATTTATTTTGAAAAAGTTGTTGAAAGTTTGCATTAAGTAAAAGTTTTGTTTCCATCTTTTTTATTCATTTTTTGCTTTTGTCTTTTACATATCATCAGTTTCACTTTCATACCCCTTGACATAATACAAAGCCATAAAATTAACGCTAAATTTAAAATGTACTAGACTTTTATGTTTGTAGGGTTCACCAACTAGTTCAGGATTAGGGCCTTGGATTAGGTTGGAGAGGAAACTCTTCAAGGCCATTTAAAATCAAACATTAGAGTCTGATTTAGGGAGTGTCTAAGTTCAGTGTCGTAAAAGTTATCCGGGACCCCCCTCTAACACAATGGATAAACACGAGGTCGCGTGTGGAAAGGTAGCGAAGATAACCCCTCCAAAGCTGGACCAATCGTAGTGGAGAACACATATAGAGGGCTTGTTTTGGGATTCCATTGATTGCATTTGCCACGGGGCTTCATGGGTATCGAATCCATTCGAGGTCCTTATTTGTTATCCGAACCACTTTCTTTCGATACCCTTGATAGGTTTTGGGCTCGATACCCTGCTCATTGTGGTCTACCCAACTTTCAACTGTACCCGCCTGCTGATTGTTTGTGTGCTGGCAACCTGGTTGCCTATCTATTTTAGGGACATACATAGGTGACTGCGGGGGTATACCGCAGTACCTAGGATAGACATCATGCCATGCTTTATAGATTATACTCAGAGGGTGCTTCCGTGTTCGAGTTTCACTTGCACCATTAAGTTGCTCTAGCGTTGGTTGTTGTAACTATTCTTCCAATTAAATTAGTGTTTGCCTGTCTTATCGTCTAGGGACTTTTTTAGTGTGTGTTACTTTTGAGTGTTTAGACTACCTTAGAGTGTATTTGATCTTCTCACACAGTGAAGGATCACAAGCTTCGCCAGTCAAGAAGTATTCTTGGCCTGCCGCTGGTTACACTGGAGCCACCCCCTCCACCATTGAGGCAAAAGCTAGACCAACAAGGGTCTTTTGAAGCAACCGGGTTTAAAGCCATTGTGCTCGATCAACCCCCAGAGGAATCAACCATTTTTGAACTTGAAACAACCGCTCTTGGCCTGGTTGAAACCCCAACCACTGATTTCTTGGTACCTTTCATCGTACCAATTCAATTTTACGAGTGCCAGACAGTGTTGAACACAAAAATGGAAACAAATGTTGTTACTCCTTCTGGGAATTCTTCAATTACCACTACGGTTGTCCCCACAGGAGAGTTTTCTTCTCCTAACCCACCATCATCGGTCCAAGCCACCATGGTATTGATTTCTTCTACATCACATAGTGGTCCGATCCAGTCTTTGGTTGTGGCCACAACCCCTTTCACACCAAGTGCGAAAGGCCCTTCGTTCTCATACGGGATGCCTAGTTTGGGTACAAGTCCTGTAATTTCCTACGCCACTTTACAGACTTTAGGTCTAGGGGCAGGGAGCTCTAGCGCTCCTCTATAATGTCACATGGGGGGAACTCCTGCTCCTTTTAACGCTTTCCCTTATGGAGGAGTTCATATCCCTCCTTCGTCCCCTTCACTCGGTGGCTCACATCAACCATCCGCCGGATAACCTACACAAAATACTTTATTTGGAGCGAGGAGTCAAGGACCACCTTCGCATAGTATGCCGATAAGTTCGACACCATTTTCTTTGAACAGAACGTTTGGTAACAACACATTCTCGTCAACCGCTTTCCCGTCTGGGGGAAACCCCACTTTTGGACAAACTACTCCTATGCAGGGTACTATTCCTACACAAGGGGAAAACATAGGAACTTCTTCCGCAACAGGACCTTGGAATTTAGGGCATGGATCCATTCTCTTGTCCGGAATGCCTATTTGGGGTAATTCTTTCCACAATTAATGGAATCCGGACAAACTACTATGCCCATCCCCACGGGACCACCATGGGGAAATCCTTCGCAGGTTCCTTCGAATATAATGCATGCCCAACCGTCTATGTCCTATTTGGGAAATCAGCCAATGATGTCTCCACATATGCAAAATCCTTATGCTGGCCAGGGACATGGTTTCTACCAGAATCCGAGCTAGCAGCCAAACTTTTCCTGGCAACCTGGTGCCAGTCAAACTCCAGGCCCCTTTTTCCCAGGTTATCACCAACAACCCAAACTTCCCTTCCTAGTGAATTTGCACTTGCCAGATTTGACAAGGTTGTTGAATGACCCTATTTTTCATGATCCATGTTGGCCTCCTATGCCAACAAAGTTGCCTTCGAACATCCCAAAGTTCGAAGCCAAACCTAATGAAGACCCAGGAGATCATGTGACTACCTTTTATCTTTGGTGCTCATCTAACTCATTGAAATATGACTCTGTACAGTTGTGATTGTTTCAACATACTCTCATTGGGAGTGACGTGAAATGGTACATTGAGCTCAATCACTCAAGATACTCTTCTTTTGGCGAACTTGCGATGGATTTCCTGAACCATTTCTAGTTACCTGTGAGATACAACACCGACACAGAGTTGCTCGCTAATTTCGAACAGACAACAACGGACCATATCTCTGATCACATCTGAGAATGGAGACGCCGAAAGAGTTTAATCAAGATACCAGTCCCACCAGCATTTCTGCTTGAGTGGTTCCTTAAGTCTTTAGTCTCGCAGTTATCCAAAGACGTCGCGACATCGGGAGTTTTCTTTGAAGAAGACGCCATCATGAGGGCTCAACAATTTGAGCTCATATATTCTCAGTCTGGTTTGTTATACAACATCTTTCCATATGCACCATGTTCAATCCTTGATAAAACTAGACAGAGAATTGGACCACATGCCAATGGTATTGTTGGTTCAGCACAAACAAATCTTGTTGAGCAATTGACAAAGCAGTTGCAGTAGTTATCTATACAACACACATCAGCCATCCAAACTACTTCTTTGGTTGCTCCCCCTACCAAAACATCAGACGTACACATAGTGCAGTCGACTAACCCAAAGGCCACACAACAACTTGAAGGAAAGAAAAAACAATGAAAGAAGGGTAAGGGGGATAAAAAACCCACCAATAGTGTTAGCAGGGACAACACTAAAAAATGGAAGGCGAGGTATCCATGCAACTTATGCATGGAATACCACCCGACCCATCTATGTCCTCGACTTACATAGGCCCAAAAAATTGTCATGCATCAACAACAAGCAGTGTTGACTAATCCATTTCAACATGGGCAAAATCTAACTCAAGCCTATGCAAACACAGAAGGGGGCAGCCAAGAACCCTATTCGCCTCTGAACAACCCCGCTTCTACGAACATATATATGGTTAGGGGTGATGATTTTATCTCAACTAGAGCACATGACTATAGTAAACCAAGCACTTATGAGAAGGGTAAAGAAGCTGACCTCCCATCTCTTCCTCTACAGATTGAGAAGACGTTGGGAGAAACAATGACACGTATTCCCAAAGGTGCATTTAAAAAAGCTTCTCATAACCCAAATGCAAGGGCTGCCCATAACTACTCTATGGTGGAGGATTTATCACAAACCCCTTGTGCGATGTCTTCTTTGGAGGTCCTACAAAGCTGCCCTTCTCAGAGGAAAGCCTTGTTAACTACTTTAGGCTCTACCGAGACTTGTAATCTGGGTACCATCATGTTGGATACAACCAACTTAAAACCTTGTCTGCCTTACCATGTAGCATTTCAGATAGTAGTGGCTTATCCCACAAAAATTTTTACTCGAAATATCTTCCGCATGGTGGTTGATGAGGAAGCCTCGACATGCGTGATGTCATTGGAATGTTGGAAAGCCATTTGCCAACCCATTTTTTCTTTGTCACCTACTCTCCTCATCGTGTTCAACGGTCATTCTTTCCAACCACATGGTATAGTTCCTTCTTTTCTCGTGCAGTTAGGAGGCAAGACCATTTGTGTCGAAGTAGAGGTAGTCGATGCTCCCCTAGACTATAACCTCTTGTTAGGAAGGAGTTGGACTTATGCTATGCAAGCTGTGGTTGCTATAGTTTTTTGGGTCTTATTGTTTCCACACGAGGGTCAGATAATGACCATCGATCAACTGTATTTCTCCAGACTTGACCCTGCTTTGGGGGCATCCATTGTCCCGATGATTGATAATCCTCAACCAGGTGTCGTTAACGTGGGAGTTGGTTTGTGCCCATCCTTGATGGGTACCTTCGATTACCCACCCCCTCACGATGATATCAAATTTATATCCAATCACCATAAGGTTGAGATTTTTCAAGTTTCGTCATTCTGCACGACTTACTTCGAGGATCCATGGATACTTCCTTCCCCATTGGCCACGATGGATGAGACAGGGCACCCAGGCATGTCCATGCCCTTGTCTACATCTGAAGTAGCATACTCTTTAGTCCAGCAAGCTTCAGTTAACACTAATCTGACTCCTGCACAAGAGTTAGATCCACTCCTATTTGGGCTCAGGGTTCTCTCGCTAACATTGATTCATTAGACTTATTCTTGCCTTCTTATGAAGCAGTAATCGAAGCAATGAATAGTCTGGACAAACCTTGGGAAGATATTCATCACAGATCATATTTTCTCCCAAAGTTAAGCTAAATCGAAGCAGGATAATTCACCATGACCATGACGGGAGATCAGTCATGCCCTATTAATCTCTTAGCTACACACGAAATTTATGCTGAGGGAAATATGGAAACTATCGCTGAAAATATACCAATCAATATCTCCCGAAACCCTGGCATTGTGGAGAATGTCTTCATCAGAGCGGATTTCTCCCTGGAAGAGATTCAAAACTACACAGATCTTTTCAAAGAATTTTGTGATGTTTTTGCCTGGTCTTATGAGGAAATGCCAGGTATCGATCCAAAAATAGTTGAACATGAGATCACAATGTATCCTGATGCCAAGCCTGTGCGGCAGAATCTTCATCCAATTAATCCTAAGAAAGAAGCAACCATTAAGGTTGAGGTTGAGAAATTGCTAAAGGCATTTTTTATATATCCTATCCATTTGACCCAATGGGTATCAAACCCCATGCCGGTCAATAAAAAACAAGACACAATTCATGTATGCATTGACTTTCATGATTTGAACAAGGCATGTCCCAAAGATAATTTTCCCACACTGTTCATCGACCAGATCATTGATGAATGTGCGGGTTATGAAGCCTTTTCTTTCATGGATGGTTTTTCGGGATATAATCAAATCCAAATAAAACCCAAAGACCAGCACAAAACGACATTCATCTTCCCATGGGGTACATTCGCATATCGTAAAATGCATTTTGGTCTAAAAAATGTTGGAGCTACCTTTCAGCGGGCCATGTCTTTTGCTTTTCATGACCTCAAGCATATAGTCGAGGCCTATCTAGATGATTTAGCATAATGATCTCGGAAGAGAATGGATCATCCCACACACCTCTGACTCATCTTCGAACGTTGTCGCTACTTTCGGATTCATCTGAATCCAAACAAGTGCAGCTTCTATGTAACATCAGGACAATTGTTAGGTTTCATAGTGTCAACAACATGGATCATGGTCGATCCTCTCAAGGTGGAGGCAATAATCTAGTTTCCCCCCCCACGCACAATCCTTCAACTTCAGAGTCTACAAGGCAAGGAAAACTTTTTATGACGCTTCATCGCCAACTATGTCAAAATAACCAAGGGCTTTATGCGCTTACTGAAGAAAGACGTCCCTTTTTAATGGGACAATGCCGCTCAACGCTCTTTCGATGCATTAAAACATGCCCTCACAACTGCCCCTCTACTCCGGCCACCTAACTATAACAAATATTTCTTATTATATATGGCTGCAATAGAGTGAACCATTGGCATGGTTTTAGTTCAGGAAGATGACTTGTTCTCAGAATATGTGATCTATTACCTGATTCGAGGCATCGCAGGACCAGGACTCAACTATTCTCATATCGAAAAACTTGCGTTGGCAGCAGTTCATGGTGTTCAAAGGTCCTGTCATTACGTTCTTTTTCGTAAGACTACTGTCATTTCTGTCATGAATCCATTCCAGTACATGTTGACACAATGGGTAATAGGAGGAAAAATCAGTAGATGGATAGTCATCCTCTAGGAGTTTTACTTAGACTTCATTTCAACAAAGTCCAAAAAGTCACTGGTCTTCGCAGAGCTTATTTCGGAATTTCCGATTGAGTCAGGTAACGTTGTGCCTGAAGAAGTGCCTATCCGGGGAGATATTTTCTTGATCACATCTTCAAATCCCTGGTACAGAGATATACTTATCTATCTCTAGACTTTGAAGTGCCCCACTTCTACTTCTCGTGATGAGCGTCGACGTATACACCATCAGGCTAAGAATTATCTCATACTCGATGATACGTTGTATAGGAGAGGTGTAGACTATATCCTACGCCAATGTCTCACTCATGAGGAGGCAGTTATCATGCTCAATGATTACCATACCGGAGCTTGTGGTGGTCATTTTTCTGGGTTGGCAACAACCCAAAAGAATCTACGAGCAGGTTACTTATGGCCGACACTTATCAAAGATTGTATCGAATCGGTCAAGAAGTGCCATCTGTGACAAATCTTCTCTCAGAATATGAGGGCACATCCCACTCCCATGTTTCCCGTCATCATAGTTGGACCCTTCACCAAGTGGGGGATTTATTACACTACTTGCAACCCCCCTTCAATAAGGGGGCACCGAAATTTCATCGTAGCTATAGACTACTTCACAAAGTGGGTCGAAGCTATGCCAATGTTTAAAGATGATGGAAAGACTACAACTCTCTTTTTATTCAATCAGATAATAGCAAGGTTCAGCGTCCCGAGGGAGATTGTCACTGACCATGGCAGTCACTTTCAGAACCAAATGATGACTAAGTTAACATCAAAGCTTGGGTTACAGAAAGAACATTCATCACCCTACTACCCTCAAGCAAATGGGCAGGTGGAGGTTGTAAAAAAAACTCTTATGACTATTTTATAGTGAACTATCAACTCAGCCAAGTCAAATTGCCATTTGATGTTATACTCGGAATTATGGGCTTACCGAACATTTGTTAAGACTGCAACTAGATTTTCACCTTTTCAACTCGTTTACGGGTTGGAGGCATTCTTTCCCATCGAATGTCAGATCCCGTCTCTAAAGTTGGCAGTACAATTATTGCCCGACACTTCTTCACTTGAGGAACGGTTAGTACACCTTGAGCAGCTTAATGAGAAGCGTCGTGATGTGGCCCTAGCCAACGAGGCTCACAAACATAAGGTCAAGTGTCAGTATGATAGGTTCATTCGTCCTTGGGTTTTCTATGAAGGCGACCTTGTCCTGGTTTACGACCAAGATAAGGACCCCCTGGGAGCAGGAAAATTCAAACCCATATGGTTCGGACCTTTCATCATAAAAGAGGTATTAAAAAAGGGTGCCTATCGTCTGGTTGATTTCGAAGGGAATGATTTGGTGAATCCTAGAAATGGGCTCTACCTCAAGAAGTATCACTCATAGACAGGTCACTTTGGGTAACTTTTTGTAACATATGTATAGTCTTTGTACTATTACTTTTTAGTTTCTTTTAAGTTTTATGGACGTGTCATTGATATTATCTTTCGTCACTGTGGTAGATGTCAAGTGATTCTGAGGTGTTCATTGGGTATGTAGATGATTCTAGTCGACACACTCGAAGGCTTGCCTCTGCGGCTTGGGTAATCTTCACATCCCAAGGCCAGTTGTTTTCTTCCGGAGGTATATGCTTAGGTGACACCACAAATAATGTCGTCGAATATAGTGTAGTTATTGAATTACTTTATGACGCTCTTTCATTGGGTATTTCTCATCTTCGGGTCTATCTTGACGCTCAACTGGTTGTGTCTCAGTTAAACAAAGTGTATCGGGTTCATGATCCAACTTTACACCGACGATTCCTTAGGGTGCGTCTCTTGGAACGAAACTTTGATTATATTACATATTTTCATGTTCCTAAGAGATTAAATCAAGTTACATATACTCTAGCTAATCAAATTTTATATTGGCATCTTGCACACATATGAAAGAACATTGACATAAACATGTAAATACATTTTTGCACACATGATCCATAAGACACAAAAGACCAAAAAACCATATATAATATCATAAAGTAACCAGAGTACATAGATGGATGCAAGCGCCTCAAAAATAGGACCAATAACGAGTAACAGGGATTATGCCCTCAAAAAATGTATACAAGTAGTGCTTGTGGCACATAAAATGTCTAAATAGGTTCAGGGCCTATGGGCCTTGTTATACTGGTCCACAACATGGGCTAAACACCTGAACAATCAGACCCACATCCGAGGTGCCCCCACTACATGAGGCTGCATGGATGGCGGCAGGTCCTCAATCTCTGCCATTGGGACTATGCGAGTGAGTGTAGTAAAGTTCCACTCAACTTGTCTAAGTACCCTCTCAACCTTCCCGGCTCGGGAGTCCTTGTAGATTTTCCTGAATACGATTTTGAGCCTTATTTTGCATGATTCTTCTTCTCTCTTGACCTCACCCTCAGGACTCCCAAAATATAACAGATCTTATTTTAAGCCCTATTCAGACCCTCTAAATATGAAAAGATTGTCGAGTGATCTTGTGGTCTTTCATGCTCGTTAAACTGAAATTTGAAGTCATGTCTGTCCGGCGGTAGTTTACCCCTTTTTCGGTCTGGATGGTCAACTGTATGAACAAAGGTATACTCTATGGAACTTTATCTCTATAGAAGAGTACTCTCAGGTATAATTTTATCTCTTTTTCAGGCCTGAGGGACTAAACTTACGAAGAATGAACCCCCACGGAGTCCAAAGTTAAGCTCTTTTCAGACTCCCTAAAATTGAAAATATTGTCGAGTGACATTATTCTTTCACACTCATTAAATTGGTCCAGAAGAACATTCTTGATGTAGTCCATAGTTAATCTTTTTTCAGACTCCTTAAAAATGAAAAAATAGCCGAGTGATCTTGTCCTTGTCACACTCGTTAAAATGGTTTTGAATCGACGTCTAATCGGTGCTAGTTTACCCTTTTTCGAACCGACTAGACTATCTTCGAAAAAGGTACCCCAATGGAGTCTCCTTTTATGTTTTTTCAGACTCTCTAAATATGAAAAACCACTGATCTTACCTTCTCTGGGCTCGTTAAACTTACATCGAAGGATGTTACCATTGTGTGTTTTGTTAACCACATTTGCATACCTTATATATCAACCTTGTAACAGTTTGCTTCTGCATTTTAACACCATTGACCCCCAGAGGTTTTTTTCCCAAGTATCATTATTTTGAACATCAGTCTTGTCCTTGTGCCTTGAACTTGTATGTTTGCAACACTCATTCCTCCCTTGTAACGTAATATTCCTTTATTCATTTTCCACAATTATTGAAAAGGACAAAAAAAAAAAAAAATCAAATATACCCCAAAAAGAGGAAGGGAAAAGTATTTTCTTTATTGGCAGCATAATGAGTCTCCCTTGGATAAAGCACATCTGTCCATTTGTTCATCAGACTATGGGATTTAGTATGACCTTAGGAATATTTTTCTCGCTATATAGATTTGTGTCCTCCACCTTTTGGTTATCCTTCCAAACATATGGAGTGTTTGCGTTGCCTCTTGCTTCGTAGACTTATGATTAATGCCATGCTGCCTGAGTCTCATCATTTGTCATGGTATTATCCAAGGGAGGTTTGTCACCAAGCCTGAGTTGGCCCCTCTGCAAATATGTCTCTTGTCCTCATACCCGACCATCTTGAACATCCAATCAAGTCCTTGTTTGAAATCACTGAAGCCTTCAGTTTGATCATCAAGATTATCAAGTCCATGATCGATGAGCCATCGAAGACCTCAGGGTAGTGCAGTCGTACACTCATATTACACTCCTACCCTAGTTTTGAATATTTTTAAGTTGTTGCTCAAGCTCTGAATATCTCATCTCCAGCCATCAAGCCGTATCAACTTCTAGAAGATGGGTACTCTATATGTATATCTTTTTAATTTCGAGATGTAGCTCCGTTGTGTATTGTTTGTGGCTACTCTTTATATAGTTATATGACATGGATCTACAGTGTATTTGATTGGTAGCCATGATTCTATTTTATCCCGAGCATGGGTATGCCTGCCTCGGTGAGACATTTGTTATTTTGCATACGACACCTCCTGGTTCCTGATCCTTGGGCTTAATCATTCGGCACATCAGTAAAGATTGGTAATGTATTTCGGCCATCAGATGCTCTTCTTACCTCACACATTAGGGGGAATCTATTATAACCCTAAATTGCACCACACATGCTTACATGGCATCATGCCATCTCATATCCCTTCTTTTCCAAAACATTGTTGAATAACTCTTTAAAAAAACCTCTTTTATAAAGGCCCACGCACCCTACTCCATTACTGCACATGTGTACACACTGGCTGACCTAAACCAGCCCATGTGGATCGACAAAAGCATGAAAAAATGAAAGTTTCCGATAGAACACAAAAGCTATGGGTGATTTAACTAAAACTCCCGGCCATGCATGGATGAGGGTTCGTTCAAATACCTAGCTCCTTTTAGTCTATAAAAGAAGGGGTAGGGGTCCCATTTGAAAAGAGGAAAAATATAGCAAAGAAACTCTGCCCATATACATATTCTCATTGTCCCAACCCTTTAGCCTTTCCTTGTGCCAGAGGAGATACAAAGCAAAGCAGTTAGAGGACATTCTAAGAGGAGCCTAGGATCAGGTTCGTGGAGTGGTGGCCGGTATCAACTTTTGTAAGTTGACTCATTCAAAGTAATAAAGAAAATGCTTTTCCCATCCCAATTCATGAACTTTTTATAGTTTGATTAGTATATGTTTGGATTTCTAACCCATTAGTATATAAGTAGGATGCATAAGTAGTTGTTTCTTGTCTTGTATGCAGGCCAGCTTTGGAAGGAGTATTGCGAACAAGTAATAAAGTACAACGGAGGATCGACATCAAACATCGAGAATGAGGTAGGTTGATATTTCCATGCATTTACTAAGAAAAGGGGATTTAAATCTAGGGATGAAGGTAGAAAGTAGATTTTCTTCGGTCATATCTACATGCAAAGTCTAAACCCTATTTTCTAGTCGATAGGGAGATTTCCCTCACAACACAGAGCATGGTGAACTTCGCAGCAAGCAGCTCGAATGACTCAATGTCCCGGAAGGTTGCACCTTCCAGCATCTCCTAAGAAACAAATGCTATGAGGATCAGGAGCTAGCTAAAGTGGAACTCATATCCCTGATCATGAGCTTTGTGACATTCTAACTCCAGTTAGTTGACTAGGTTCTTTACCCAGTTCATCTGTAGGTCTGCTACAAATTTCCCTGCGAGGTCAACGACAAACCCTGTGACTTGCATGGGACTATTCTTCCTTACTAGCTTTCCTGTAATTAATTGGCATGCTAGTCGCACTATGCCATTCTAGATGGAAGATACCTTGTATCCTTACATCCCCTTGTCAACATCATCATAGGTATCCTTGATCTTCTGTGATATTATGCAATCTATGTCTTTCCCTGGATAGAAGTCCTTTGGGTCAGGTCCTTGCATGCTCAATACGGTGATCCTATGGACCAACGTCGGATCAACTGTGATATGTCAATCTAGCAATAAGTAGTCACCATGGTAACATGAGAGTATGATATTAAAATAGTCGTTGACCTCCTAGTGCCTTCCAAAGTGTGGGATTTTCATTACATTCAATAGGGTGGACTACACGAGGTTCATCGTCCATGGCTGGGGGATTATTTTTTATTTCTTCCCCTTTGTCTTGGTCAAGTATTTATACGGGGTGAGCATAATACAGTTCTTGCAGTCTCCTAAGTTGAAGACATTGTACTTCAATGTTGTGATATTGTCCTGTTGTGCTTTAACTGTGCGTATCCCCTTTGGGAGGTACGCAGTAACCATGGTATACTCGAAATATCTCGGCACAGCATCACGACTCACTGCGTCGACTAGAGGCAGTATGTAGTCGGATAATATGGTCAGGATTAGCTTCACATTTGCTAGGTCATCTCTATGCTTGGTTCTCTTTTCTGTGATGACTCGGGATGGTCTGGATCTGCGAGAGGTTGACAGAGAGGCTTGCACTCCTCTCATCAAGGAAGCTTGAATACTTGTAGACATTACTTTCTCGGTGATGAGAACTTCTTCGGGGGTTTTCTCCATGACGTTGATTTCATCCGACATACACGCTTAGATCGGATGGATGAATGAGTGCACAAAACAATAGAACTGGTGTCTATCTTACTAATCACAGGGCGGTGGCAATGATTTCTCTCTGATACAATTCACAAAAGTGTTCTCGGTGAAACAGTCAACGGAATAAGTAGACAGTAACGTAATGGATCTTTCCAATGGACAAGAGACCTTCATTACTTCATTTATGTTTGTTATGGCACGGTCCCAACAGTTTGATGGTTAGCTTTCTAACCACAAATTTTGTTCTACCCATTCAGGGTATCAGTCTAATGTTTTTATTGTTTCCAATGGCTATATTTATTCGCATGGTGAAGTGCCATGTGGCGCTTTCTTGATATCCCAATGAAGTTCAAGTTTTGCAAATTTTCCTTCTGCAAAGTTCCCTCTAGAATCTTCTATAATTTCTTGATATTTTCTCTCTTCTTATTGAGATTTCTAGCCTTTTCCCATTGATCTTTGTCTTGTTATTCCTCTTTCCATTCTAATTCTTATCTCTTCTTGGCATAGTAACTTTTCACTGTTGAGAATCTTTCCTAGGATTCAAGGGCAATACTTCTTCTTTATTTGGGGTAGGTTATTCAGTCTTCTGTGAGTCTTCTTGTGTTCTTTCAACTTCGACATCCAAGTTTCTGGTTTTAAATAGCTTCGATCTGTTCTCTTGTTCTTCAATCAAGTGTGTGATCCCCCTAGTCATGAAATCTTTTAATTCTTTCTTTTTATGCTCTAAGACTTATTCTTCTTTTCTTCTTGCCTGATCCCTTTCAATCCAAGGTTTTCCTAGTAATACATAAAATGAAGCGCTATTCTCAATAAATTTAACAACTTCAAATTCTTCCTCTGTCGAAGTTCCATGAGCACTCATAGATATCTGGGTAAGTCTTCCACATAGGGTTATCAGTTTTCCTCTAAATAATCCTATTCTTCCTAATGAAGGAATCATAGCAGGCTTTCCTAGAATTTCCCAAGTTATTTCTATCATTATATTCACCTGTGTTTCCTCATCCAGAATATAGTCAATGTCGAAGCCTCCTATTCTTACTTCTCTTTTCTCTTTATCTTTTAAGATCTCTAATACATTAGTATCTCGGTGGTCATTCAGGGTTTCTTTCATCTATAATAGTGCAGTCTCTAATTCCTTTTGGGGTTCTTCCATGGTCTCAGTTTCTTGACCTTTCTCGTGGTCTACTTGTTCGATATTCATTCTTTCAAGCTTCGCAATCATTCTAGGGAAATATAAAACTTCATGGTCGATAGCTTTACAACAAAGACAACTAGATCTTCTACCAAGACATTATGTATCCAGATGTCTCGATCTTTTGCAACTGTAAAAAAGGGTTAATCCTCTTTTTCTCTTAAATGATCCCTATCCTTTCCTGTACTGCGCACTAGGATCATGGTAGCTAACCTACAAAAAATTCTTTCTAGGATCCTGCATCTATTTATTAGTCCAAATATTATTTCTATGCATATGAATAACATATCTTTCACTATTATTATCAGATCTACTCATATCAAATCTTCTTTCTTCTAGTTGCACCCTAGTTTTCAGGCTAGGACAAAATTTATCAAACATACCTAGATTCATATTCTTGAAAAAAAAAAATCACTTATCTTACATTCGATAGAGCACAAAGCTTCCAGATCTAAAACTTTTCACTATTCTTACCTCTATTAGAGCACAAAATCATTCAAATCTTACCTCTTTTCTTCAGATTTGCCTCCTTCCTTAGCACAGAGCTTCACAAGTCAAGCAACAAATCTACACACAGAGCTTTCTTTCTTTTCCTCAATTCCCAACAATCACAGTTTCAAGTCAGATCTTCACACTGAGCTTCTTCTTCCTTAGTTCCCATCAATCATAGTTTTAGGTCAGATCTTCGCACAAAGATTCTTCTTCCTCAGTTCCCAACAATCACAATTTCAGGTCAGATCTTCGCACAGAGATTCTTCTTCATCAGTTCCTAGTAATCAAAATTTCAAGTCCCAACAATGGAACCATTTGTTGGCATAAGGGAAGATCCAGGTTTCAACACTACAACAACGCACCAAAAAATCCCTAAATACCGACCCTTTCAGTGACACATACGAAGTAGATGAAGTCTCACCCGAGGTAGAAGCATGGGCGGTTATAGGACTCAGATATCTACAACCTTAGCTGGTACATAGATCTATGATGATAACACCTTATCAAAGAACTTAGTACTTATAGTTCATCAGTATTACACTAGTATCTACTTCGCAAACAAAACCCTAATTACAGAGCATCGTAATATTCAACCAGATCTAGTATGTTCAAGCACTAAGCACATCCACATAGATAAGATCTAGCATTCATCCATATTATTCAGCACGCAGCATCAACATATCTAGCATTCATTCACATTATTCAACACTAAACTATCATATCAGATTCATCTAACATCACACTAAGCATTGAATCACATAAACAAAAGAACAACAAAAAACACAAAGCATTCACAACACAGGATATACGTGGTTCACCCCCACCCTGGGGCTACGTCCACCAACTCTTCATATTCTTTATTAGCTTCTTTCAATCTTCTGACATGCATAGAGCCTCAATATAAACTTCTCAAAGGACAGGATATCTGCACACTCTTCGCTAGATCCTCCTTCCCCAAGCTAGGTTTCAGCACAGACCCTACATACAGTCTCTTACGATAACTTTCACTTAGCTCTGCAAGCCTCACACAGTATTCACGAATCACTTACAACTATTACCTACGCTTAGCACAACTTACAACCCTTCGATCACATAGATAGAACTCTATCACTTAGCACACTTTTGCCTTCTTACATCACCTAGCTTTCTATTTATACATTACAAAATTGAGCCAAAACATGGGTAAACCCATGGGACGATATCCCCATACCCATTACATAGCCCAAAAACCCAAAAATCCCTAAAGAGAGGCCAAGATCCCATGATCTCTGCTTCGTCTTATGCTCAACCTTCGATAGCCTGTCAAAGTCCCAAAACTAGGTCAAACATGACCATGAATCCTCAAAACTTGGTCAAGCACCAACACCATGTATTCTTAGGTAAGACATTTACTTTAGAGGCTAAGTATAGTATAAAATGTCCAATGTTGGCATTCAGTTTGAATTCTCTACTTGTCCTTCTTATTGTATGGAGATGATTGACTGTTTTCTATTCTAACTTCCATTCCTCCTCTATGTTACATATTTATAGCATATTTTTTAAAACCTTAACAGATGATGGGTCATTCAATAGATTAACACATGATTTCAGAAAAGTCTTTATGGTACTTACTTGCTCTAAAGGTTGTCCTGTACCAGTATGGTCCATTGAGGAGGGAATCTCATACATTGGGGAGTTCTGAGTTTGTTGCGCGGCTGATGTAGATGAAATATTTTTCTTGAGAAACTCCTATTTGGCCTCGTTAAATGATTCCTTTTTCTTTTCATGCATCAAACTGCTTTTGTGGCTCAATATTCTTCTTAACCCACTGGTGTTTCACTGGATCTTTTTTCACTGCATCAGTTCCTATTTTGGCTCCTCCTTGAGTGAATATATTGATGTTTCTTCCATCATCCCTGGATTTTGCAGAAATACATTGGACATTCTGGTTGTTTTGGTTCCTTTTTTATTGGATCTTTCCCCAAAGTGTTGGACAATCTTCTATGTCATGATCTATTGCACGACAGTACATACATGTCGTTGGTGGGAGTGGACATTCCCTTGCATAATTTCTTGGTTGTTGGCAGTTGTGGCACACTACTAGTCCTCTGACTTGTCTAAATGCCCCTCTTCCTCTTCCTCCACCTCTATATCCACCTCTATATCCTTGTGGTGTGTTGTACTGAGGTACCTAGTTATACCACGTGGGATTATACTGTGGCTGCACATTATTATACTGTGGCTGCACATTGTTGTATTTATGCTACACATTATTGTATGGTGGTGGTACCTGGTTGAACTAAGGTGCATCTTTTCCTGTCATATTTTTGCTTGCACCCTATAGGTATCTGAAGTTATTTCTCTCATCAGCTCCATTGTTCTACAGTCCTTATCATCATGACCCACTGACTTGCAAAAATTGCAATATGAACTTTTGGGTACTGTCTTATATTTTTGCATCATTGGACAGTGATATGGATCATACCCATGTGTCTTACAAATCTCACACCATGGTTCTCCTATTCGAAATGGGTTTGGAACGCATGTCGCCATATACTCCACGAAAGTTGGACATTCATTATTATGGTTTCCTTATGTCCTACATAGGGTACAACAAGCAACTTCTCTTTTCTATTTAACCTTATTGTGGTTAAGTTGAAATGTTAGATTCTTCAAATCCTCCTTCATCTCCTTTGTTGTTGGATCTGTTTATTGATACTAGTTCTCTTCAAGTTGTAAGGTTTCCTGCAAATCCTATGCTTGATTTTGGAACTTATGTTGTCTTAATGGGTATTTCAAATGTGTTAACAATGATTTCACAAATAAATGCCTATGTTGCATGTCATTCATTGCATATTTCAACTTACACTTCATGCATTTAAACCTATGATCAATATCCCAAACATAATCACCTAGTTTCTTCCTGATTTCAATCCTTTCATTCATGTACCGGTCTTCTGAGTTGGGCATCTAAAACTCATTTATCAATAATTTTTCACATCTGCAATAGTCCTTGTTACTCCTCGTGGACTATTTACATCTAGGCTCATATACCAGTCCAGTGTGTGGTTTCTCAGTGTGATTGCTAACTGCACAAGCTTTGTGTCCTCATATATGATCTGCTTTGCTTCCTAGATCTTCTCACAAATGAATAAGTATTTTTCAGGGTCCTCAGATGCCTCTCCTTGAAATTCTGGTAATCTGATTGTAGGATCATGTCCTGCCATTTTGAACTGTGTTGAACTACTACCTCCATGCGATGTAGATATTTGACTGTTACTTCCTGAAATGGCTCCTCCAGTTGCTTCTCCTTGATTGTATGTGTATCTTGTTGTTCTTCTTCCACTAAAATTCAGTTTTCTGAATGTTGGTGTTCTTTTTGGTGTATTAGTCGCACATGGGGTTGTAGGTTCCACACTGATGGTGATCTGGATTGGAGTTCTTCCTTATGTTCCTTCCTTTGGTCCTCCTATTTTCCTTTCATATATTGCACATAGGATTTCCTCAATATACTCCACATCCCGAAGATCCTCTACCTCTTCTTCATCGCTTTCCAAGCCCTCTCTATCAGTTATGGCTCTTTTCTTGTTATTCATATTATATTGGTAGGGTGCTCCACTATGCGTCTTTCCATCTTTTTCCATTATCTGCTTTATCTGGTCTTCCTCCATCATGATTGGGTCCATGGCCTCCTTCTTATTTCCCTTATCCATCTCTTCCTCCATTTCTCAACCTCGTGTTAGTGCTTCACCCCTTCCCCCATGCACGCAGGGAAGTTTAGTTCTTTGATTCCATGCGAATCACACCATTGTCATACAATAAAATCTTGATTGAGGTATACAATGATATGATGTACCTACCTCTGAGTACGTTTAGAAAATCCTTCTCTATCATAGTGTAAGACTTTGGTGTATCTACTACAAATTCGGTGATAACCCTGCAACAATATATTCTAACCATAAATCTAATGTGCACATGAATTTGTTATCAACTTGTTGTGACTACACGATCTCCATTGGATTCCACTCTAGCTGTCTAATTCAATTTTTAGAGTGGTTGTCCTTTAACCTCAAAAACCACTCCTGCAACAAATGTAGGAAATCACATAAAAATACCTCATGCAGGTCGCTAAACATGTATTTGTCGAGATATTTGTGTGGTGTTAGCTTAGGGTTTCAATTGTCCTTCTACGCAAACTCAAGTTCCTTTGTTTTCAACCATATTTCGATCTTCGCATTTGTTGGATTCTATGGCTTGATAATTCCCTTCTATACTTTCATCCTCCGTGTGTTTATTCAACGAATCCCATCCACTCAATCCATTGCAGTTTCAACCGGCAATAGAACGATTTTTTGGTTGGATCTATGACTTCTTACCTCTTCTTAGGTTGAGCCAGGTTTGGATCTCAATAGGTTTCCAACAAAACCCTCTAAAACTATCGACCCTCATGGTAAACCAGAAGGAGACACTACGTGCAGAGTGCACAATGCAGTCTCATCCGACATAACTTTATGGGTGACTACAATGCTCAAGTGCTTGCATTCTAGGAATGAGTGGGGATCGAGGAGTGTATTCTATTTTTCTTTATGCATTAAACTTGTTATTGATTCAAGTATTTCTAATATTCATTCATCTTTAGCCTTATAAATGCATGCTAATACATCTAATTAATAATTCATTCATAAGATAATCATTCATAGAAAGTAAATAGTAAGGAAACATAACACATAACAAAATTCTTACCGTGGTTCACCCCCTCCCGGGACAATGTCCACAAAGATTTGGATTCTTCGCTATTTTATTTAATCTGCTGCAAAATTTGGCACTGCGTGCATTACATATTCAATCATACAATCATAATGAGGTTAAGGGACCTCTGTGAGGCAGACTAGATCACACCAGGATCCTCAGCCTGTGACCTGACCCTAAAAATATAGCTTATTTGACTCTTTTACAACCTTATTACAATCGACAGTCTCTCCATAGTCATAATAATAGTTATTATCTCAACAACAACTGCTAACCTAGACCTTAGGTTCTTATGTATTCTATTTTACATGATTATATCTGTTACAATCCTTATCAAAAACCCTAACCCTATTATGGTTAGGCTTGTCTGCCTATGCGCCATGTTTATTTTCCTCTTGCATGTTGTTTTTCCTTCTTTTTCTACATGCTTCTTTCTTGCCATCCATTGCGTGCTCCAAAATTAGGTCTTTCTCCACATAGATATTTTCTCCAAAAATAGGTATGTGCCTAAAATAGCCTTCCCTCTCAAAATAGGCTTGTGCCCAACATGTTTGAACATTTATCCCTCAAAGGATGTATACATGGAGCATATATGAATCTCAATATTTATGTGGGGTTTGGGGTTTATTATTATCTCTATTATCTAACCTAAATATTTATAGCTTTTCCAATCAAACTTATGAGCATTATCACTGTTTCGGGCCATATTTGTAACACTTGTGTGAGCAACTGCAAAATAGGGTGGTCTTAATTATTTTTAATAAATAATGTACATAATAACTTATTAGTGGTGTGCTTGTTCTTTTCCCTTGACTATTAATTATGTGTCCTCGTTAACATATACACACATAATAAAGAACTAGATTTGTAGGGGAATGACAATGAAGATCATGATAACCATTGGTTAAGTTGTTTTCTAGACTAGTGCACATCAATTGTTTCCTTGAACTTTGCATGTATGAAAAGTGAGGTGAACTTTGAAGCACTTGAGAGATTAGTAGCAAGATTTCCTTCCCCCAAGAGTTGGAAATTGAATTGTTTGCTACCACTATAGCTACTCCATTGGGTTTTGATTCATTCCTGACAATTGGATATGCATACAAGTGCATTCCTGCAAGAACCACACACTGAACAATATCCTAAGCTTAAGTCCCTTGACTTTGAGAATACAAAGGAATTTTAAATCTTATCTAGTTTTTGGGAGGTCGCACCCAGTTAYATTCCCTTGGTCTACTCCCTCTGTTTGAATCTAACATCTCCAAACATGAGTTATGCAAAAATTCGAAGTGCAAAACTTATTAATCTCCTCGRCCATTTCCACAAACTGCAATGCTTATGGTTGATATCTTGACATTTCAAGACCTATTGTGGAAATAAATTTTATTTTATTTTGAGTTAACATAGTTTGTAATAATGCAATATTCATGGTATTGAAGAAAGAAGGTAATTGATGCATGTGTCTTGATTTTTATTCTCTCAATAAGATGACTATCAAAAACAAATTTCCCATCCTAGTTATTGATGATCTCTTGGATGAGCTTCATGGTGCCAAGTTCTTCACTAAATTCAACCTTCATTTAGGATACCACCAAGTCTATATTAAGAGGAGGAAATTCCTAACAAAATCTTTTGCACAGATGAATGCCATTATGAGTTTTTAATGATGTTGTTTGGACTTTGAAATTCCCTATCTAACTTTTAGAGCCTTGTGAAAAAAATTATTTTTTCCATTCTTAAATAATCATGTGCTTTCATTCTTTGATAATTTTTTTCTTGCATTCTTTGATTATATTTTGATCTACAACAAAACCTAGAATTCCCATGTGGATCATGTTGATAAATCCTTGCAACTCCTTTGGGACCACCAATTGTTTTATTAAACATTCAAAATGTGCTTTTAAGGCTTTGGAGGTAGAATGCTTGGGTCACTATTGTCACTCAACATGCGGTGAAAGTTGATCCCAAGAAAATTTAGGCAATGCAATATTGGCCAAGCTCAAAACCACAAAGATCTTACGTAGTTTCTTAGGACTTATTGACTACTACAAAACTTTTGTGAAGAATTATGGATGAATTGTCTCCTCCTTAACAACCCTACCAAAAAAGAATGCCTTCATATGGATAAACGATGAAAAGTGTACCTTTTAATATTTAAAGGAATCTAAGTGTACTACACTAATATTAGCAATGCCTAATTTCAATATGACTTATGTCTTGAAATGTGGTTCCTTTAATAGAGGGTTTTCCATTGTGTTGATGCAAGAGGGACTGTCGTTTTGTATTCATCAGTAAGCAATTGTGAAACAAAAATTTGGGAAAAGTCTAGTTGTCATAAAGATATGATGTCCATCCTGCATGCAATTGATACATGACACTCATGTCTCATTGGGAGGTGCTTCTATATCAAGAAATATCATCATAGTTTGAAGTATTTTTTGGAACAAATGTTGTAACATCCCCCATTACTAGTAGACCCAAAAATATGCTCATAAACCATAAGGTAATGTGCCCAGACCCAATCTAAGTCACGCCACTCAATATTTATTCTATGAAACCAATTCTAATAGCACAAATATCCCATAAAAACAAGTTGCGCATTAAACCCTCCATGTGTCGCGCACATCATTTATTTCCTAGTTGTGCATGCAGAACTATTCCCAGTGCGCACGACAATTATTTTTGAGCACGTGCAGAAAATTAATCCATGTGCTAGAATCTTGTGACCATTGCTACCAAAATTAACTAACATTTAATATTTAGTAATTGTCATTCCCTGCATACGCAACAATTATGCAAAACTAACAATAACATGCACAACCATGCATATTTACGTACCAATTCAACAACATAATTAACATAAACATAAACACAATAAGAAACATCTAAACACACAGAAAAGAACATTATATTTTTTTTGTAAATCACCAACTACATGTAGACCTCAGGCGTTCCTCCCAATCGTAGACTCTATTGTTCATACACTCTCAACAACAGGTCACCCCTAAGTCAGGGCTATGACTCCGCCAGGGAAAAGGCTACCTAAGACAAACTAAGGTTTGACAACAACCCAACAAGGAACAATCTCAATTGTACACTCCAAAAACAGTTCCCAACTCACATCCTCTCATTCCCCGCAACTTGTCCCACCCAAGGAAATGTACCCCCTTCTCTGCTCAATAGTCCTTCTGGCTGTCCCACTTCCCTTCTTGGGCTTCATCAACAATATGGCCTAGAATTCTCAGAGATTTGTAGCACTTGGAACACACTGTTTCTAAAGGAGTTACAACACCCACTAGATTACACACACGAGAAACTATTCCCAACAACTCTCTCACCTAAAGAGAGAATGCTCCACAGGCCTAACAAATTTCCTCTTCAACCCAAACCACCAAGGATTTACTGGGTAAAAATCAACTTCATCTTATGCTCACACTATCCAGCCAAGGTATGGGTGATGGATGCTAGAATGAGTGAATGATGGTAAGAATGATGAATGAATGGAGAAAACACTAACTTTCCCCACATTATCTTGAATGTTCCTATATTGACACTAGTCACTCTAAGAAATGCCTTTGGCTCCACTTGGTAATTCGCTCCTCAAATTATGATAAATTATAGTATAAATCTTATAACTTAGGAATAATATTATTTTATTCCTTGACTTAATCCCCCGTGACTTAGCCCCTTATCTTTAGCCCCCTTTTCCTCTTGTGGAGTCTTATCCCCCCATATTCTTTAATCTAACTTGGTCTACAACAATGATGTATTTTATTAATAAAAACAATTGTGATTACATAATACATTTGTTTAAGCTTACTGGCCTAAATTACACATGCACTCTCGCCTCAAAATGTATATATATACAAAGGCACTTTGCCGCAAAACATCCCGTCTCACCAGCCTATAAAACATATGTACATTTACAACTTGGGGTTCATCCTAGGGCTATTACATTCCCCTCCCCTTTATTTATGCACTATCCTCAGTGCATTATATATATGTACAATCAAAACTCTGAAAAAATATGTGGGTACTCTTCCCACATGGCATCCTCATTCTCCCATGTTGCATCTTTAGGACCATAGCAGGTCCACTGGACCTTTACTAATCATATTACTTGATTTCAGAGAATCTTGAATTTCTAGTCCAAATGCACACCAGTTGAACTTGGAAGTCACCTTCTTGCTCCACCTAAACCACATTCCAATCAATTACATGATTAACATCAGGCACCTAATTTTTAAGAAAAGATACATGAAACAAATTATGAATGTACATGGGTGAAGGTAGTACAAGCATGTATGCTACAGGACAAATCCTTTCAAGGATCTCAAATGGTCCACAATATCTTGCTACCAGCTTTGGATATCTCCCCAATTTCAGTAAACTCTTCTTTTCCTTCACTTTTAAGAAGACATGTTCATCCACTTTAAACTCTATGTGTGTTCTGACTTTGTCTGCATAAATTTTCTTCCTGTCCTGAGAAACCTTTAAATTATGCTTTATTTTCAACATCTTCTCTTCCATCTCTCTGAACAATTCTGTCCCAAACACTGCTTTGTCTGTTGGGTTGTCCCAACTTACTGGTGTGTTACATTTTCTGGGATCATCTTCAAAGATGCTTGATACCCATTATTATATGCAAACTCAACCATATGTAAAAAATATTACCATTTTGATGGTTTATCCATCACATATATACTTACCATGTCCTCGATCACCTGGTTGAATCTCTCTATTTTCCCATTAGACTCTAGATTGGCTTTGCTAAAATTTGAATTTGTCCCAAATCCTTTGAATAATCCTTTCCAAAAATTTGATGTAAATTTTGGATCTTTGTAAAACACAATTTCTTAGGCACACCATGTAGCCTGGAAATTTCTCTCATATAAATATTTGTAATATTGGCTTCCTTGTGAGTGAGCTTTAATAGAATAAAATGAGCAGCCTTAGTAAGCTTATCCACCACCACCGTGATGGAATCATGCTGCTTGGTTTTTCTGGTAAATTTAGTGATGAAATTCGTTGTTACACCTTCCCATTTCCACTCAAGAATGGCCAATGGTTGTAGAAGACCAGCTGGGTGTCTGTTCTCAGCCTTGACTTTTTGACATTCCAAACACCTTGAAATAAAATCAACCACCTCTCTCTTCATACCTGACCAATAATATTGGTTCTTGATAGCTACAATAGTTTTCTGGTGACCTGGGTGCCCATCATAAGGCACATTATGCATTTATTTTAACACCATATTTTTAAACTCCTAAAAATTTGGCACATAAACTCTGCCCCTGTACATGAGGATTACATTTTCTCTTAGCCCATAATCCTCAATTTTCTGTTGCAAAATATTTTGTTGTATTTTTCCTTTATTTCCATGTTACTATTATTAATCTGACTTTGCAACCTATAAATTTTGTCTTTAAAATCCTATTTATACATGTTAATAGTTGTAGCATGAATCTCATTCACTCTCTTATTGAGTGCATCAACCACCTTATTCTCTTTTCCTTTGATATGCTTTATATCAAAGTCATACTCACTAATAAATTCTAGCCATCCGATTTTCCTAGCATTCAAAGTTAGTTGCCAAACAAATATTTCAGACCACTATGGTTTTTCCTCAACACAAATCTATTTCCCATAAGCTATTTCCTCCACATATTTAAGGCATGAACTATGGTTTCTAATTCTAAATCATGAGTGGCACAATGTATCTCGTGTTCTTTTAACTTTCTTGACTCATAGCATATCACATGCCCATTTTGGATAAGGAATCCTCCAAGCCCTTCCTTGCATGCATCAGTGCACACAATGAAATCTTCATTTGGATTAACAACCTTCAATATTGGTGCACTTATCAACAAATTATTTAAGTGTTGAAAATTTTCTTCACATTCAAAATTTCACTCGAACTTCACACCTTCTTTTGCAAACAAGTGATTGGGTGTGCAATTCTTGAGAAGCCTTCAATAAATATTTTGTAGTAACCTACAAGTCCCATGAATGACCTCACCTCTAAGACATTATTTGGTGTTGGCCATACTTCAATGGATTTTATCTTTTCTAGGTCTACTGCTATCCCCTCCTCTGAAATGATATGGCCCAAATAATGAATTTGCCTCTTATAAAATGAGTACTTTCTCAACTTTGCATAAAAGTAATGCTCCCTCAACACTTGTAGGACCATCCTCAAGTGTTTCTCATGCTCTTATTCAAAATTATACTAGATAAGTATTTCATCGAGGAAGACAATGACAAACTTATCCAAGTAGTTTCTAAAAATCCCATTCATCAAACACATGAATACAACTGGTGCATTTGACAATCCAAATAGCACCATTGTAAGCTCATAATGTCCATACCTTGTTTTGAATGTTGTCTTTTTTATATCTTCTTCTTTAATCCTCCCCTGATGGTAGCCTGACATAAGGTTAATCTTGGATAATATATTTGCATCTTTCAGCTGATAAAAATGATCATTTATCCTTGGAAAATGATACTAGTTCTTCACAGTCACCTTGTTCAATTGCTTAAAATCAATTCACAACCTCAAGGTCCCATCCTTCTTCTTCATAAATAGCACTAGGGAACCCCGAGGTGAAACACTTGTGCGTATATACCTCTTCTTCAAAATCTCTTCAAGTTTCATTTGTAATTTCTTCGTTTTTGGTGTACTCATCCTATAAGGAGTATTGGACATTGGGGCTACTCCAGGAATCAAGTTGATAGAGAAGTCAATATCTCTCTTGGGCGGAAACCCCAATATCTCTCCAAACACATATTCAAACTATTTTATAACTTTGTATTCTTCAAGGCTTGACACTTTATATTTAGGTTCCTCTTCCATATCCATTGTGAATATTTGACATCCTTTCCTGAAGCTTCTATTCAACTGTAAAGATGAAATTTCCCTGGTAATTACAACCCTTGGAACACCTTGAATTGTTCTCAATTTCTCTTCCTCATCCAAGTAAGTAAATGCCTTGTTGCAATAGTCTAGGACAACATGATTCTTGTCCAACCAATCCATACCAATTAGGAAATCACATGAGCCCAAAGGTATGCTATTCAAATATTCCTTTGTGCTCATTCCTTTCATGTCCATTAGACATTCCTTAACCAACTCATTAATTATTCTTTAATTTCCTGTAGCTAACTAAACACACCAAGATTTCCCAAGTTTTCTTCTTGGAAAATGAAATATTTCCACGAACTTAGGATCTATATAACTATGACTATCTCCCGAATCAATCAAAATAGAAATAGGTTGATCATTGATCTTACCTTCCACTTCAATCACATGAGATTGAAATTCATCTTGTTTCTTGTCCAGGGATGCATAGATCCTTGGCATGCTTCTCCCCATGTCCTCAACTGTATTAGCTTGATGTACATTGTGAACAATCCTCACTTTTTCACCTCTATGAAAGCAATATATATACATGTGGTCTCCCTAGCAACCCCAGCATTTAACTGGCTGATTCCTTGGCCTTTTTCCCAATGTTTTTTACATTATGGGTTCATTTTGTGCTAGCTATGCATGAGAATTATTCTTGAAGAATGGTGGCTTGTTCCCCTTCTTCCTCTACTCCATTTTACCTTTCTTTTTGTCTTCCTAATCTTTTTGGAAATTGGGTCTTCCTCTATGTTGATCATAGAGTCACTTGGCTCTCCTTATTTCTTCATCCAATGTCTTGGGATCATCATACTGTATCTTGTCATTGAATATTGATGGCATCCCACTTAGGAATATTTGAATATTGACTTGTTCATCCTTAATGAAATCAACATACTTCAACAACTCTATGAATATCCTCTCATATTCATCCATGGTCATACTCCCAAGCTTGAGTTCAAAGAACTCTTTCATCTTCCTACCATAATAGTGTTTGGTCAAGTATTTCTTTTGAAAATGCTTTTTGAACTACCTACAAGTGAGTTTCTTCTCATCAATGTGTTGTACTTTCACAAGTTTGTCCCACCACATTGATGTTTTTCCCTTTAGTTGATAAATTTCAATTCTTCCTTCTACCTATGAGGAGTAATTATGCAATTGAAAATATTTCATCATCCCCAATAACCAAGTCTCTGCATCCTCATCTTTTTTATGATCACCGTCAAAGGTAGGAGGATTGATATTGTTCATTTCTCCTTGTATTTCATCTACCACATACCTTTTCTTATTCTTTTTGATATGGGATAAGATTGGACTACTATGTTCTCTTCTCATTAAATGCCTTAGTGAGTGATGATGGTGTCTACTAGCACTTCCAAATTCTCCTCTTCTAGTATGAGATATGTGACTTCTTGACTTGCTTGATTATGTTTATTTTTCCACCTTATTCTCTATTTTTTCCAAGCTATGAAACAAATTGATGTTGAATCCATCTTGTTTCTCCTTAGATTTCATAAGCCTCTCATTATCACCTTTATAGATTTGCACATCTCTTTGCAGACTCTTTATAGCCTACACCAAATTCATTCTTTCCTCCTTTCCTTCTCCATGTCCATTTGATTGTGTCCCAGCATTACCCATGTTGACATACAACCCCATGAATTCATCTTCATGACTGTAGTTTCTCTATGCACCTTCCATGTTCTATTTTTTCCTCAACTCTTCATCTGACATCTAGGCTATTAGTTACAACCTGTTGAAGTCTTAACTATTTTTCCCTTTTTGCATTGAATGATACAAGATTCCTCCCTCTCATACTGTACACTTTTAGGTACTCATATTTTCAATATGGATCTATATATGTCTTCTATGGTTCATTATATTTCCATAGAATACTCCTGCGCCCCAAATCGACTTCTAAGCAAGGAGTTATGCCCTTCTAAAGTAATTTGGTACTGAAATTTACCTTGTGTGGTTTCAGTTGTAACTTTCTCAAACGAGCTCTATTTTGCGAACAATTTATCTCATTGGAAATCTCTCTTTGAGTTATTTCATTTTAGTTGAATATACTCTATGTGGTGCCTACGATACTTACAATCTCAAAAATCAAAACTCCTAAAAACATTGTTTAGGCACTCAAAAATGTCGTGCAAGATTATGACTTTCAAAATACAAACAATTTCATGGAAAAACATTAGTTTTCTATTGTGATAGATGGCCAAATCAACTTCACACACACCAATTATGAATTATGGATCCATATTCAACACAAGAAAGTTCTATATGCGCAACACCAAAATGTAGCACATGCACCGCGCACCCATAATCAATACACATAGCTTTTATCTTGCACATAAATATCTAGTGTATACAATTTTTTGTGTCAAGCACCAATATTCAGTGTGCACCAATTTTTATACTGCACATTAATATCTAGTGCGCACAACTTACGCATTGTGCACCAACATCTAGTGTGTGCAACTTCCGCACTGCCGCACTGTGCGCCAACATCTAGTGTCTACAACTTTAACATTGCACACCAACATCTAGTGCGCACAATTTCCACATTGCACACCCATATCCAGTGTGCATGATTTTGACACCACACACCAACATCCAGTGCACATGACTTATGCACTATGCACCCACATCCAGTGTGTATGAATTCAACATTGCACACCAACATCCAGTACGTGCAATTTTTGCACCACGCAATGTCTAAAATTTAGTGCGCCCACCCTGCGCACCAATATTTTTCGCACATCACCAGCTCTACACCACACCGTGAAACAACTTCGCACAATCGTGCACCAATATTTTATGCGCATCACCATCTCTGCACCTTTTAATGCCTAAATTTATTGTGCACACCCATGCACCAATATTTTTCATGCATCACCGGCTATGCACCGTGCAACGCCAAAATTTAGCGCACAGACCCGCGCACCAATATTTTCCACACATCATGAGCACAACACTAAAATTTAGTGTGCACACCTGCAAACCAATATTTTTCACGGGTCATCTTCACTTAGCATATGTGAATCTCTTCTTTGCTTAACTGATTTTTTTTTATAATTTCGACTCATGACCATCACGGCCATCATGAAAATTCTTGACTCACTAATTTCATGTTTATATCTGGCCCATACAAGTCTGGTGTTGAGCTAGGAGCTATGATACCACAATGTAATGTCCCCCGTTACCAAGAGACCCAAAAAACTTCTTAGAAACCATAAGGTAACGTGCCTAGTCCCAAGCTAAGTCATGCCACTCAATCTTTCTTCTTTGAAAATAATTCTAACAATGGAAATATCCCATAAAACAAGTTGTGTCTGCAACCCTTAGTGTGTCGTGTGCGATATATGTTTTCCAGTTGTGCACACGGAACTGTTTCCCAGTGCGCATGACAATTATTTTTTGATGCGCGTGACAATTTAAGCCTCACACTATAATATCATGACCATTGCTACATAAATTAAATAACACTTAACATTTATTAACTATCATGTCCTTCATACACAACAATTATGAAAAAATAACAATAACATGCACAATCATGCATATTTACATATCAATTAAACAATAGAATTAACGTAAACATAAAAACAATAAGAAACATGTAAACACACATAAAACAACACTTATATTTTTGTTGTAAATAGCCAAATTTGTGCAGACCTTAAACGTTCATCCCAGTTGTATACTTTGTTGTTCATACACTCTAAACAACAGGTCACCCCTGAGTCGAGGCCATGACTCCACCAGAGCAAAGGATACATAAGCCAAACAAAGGTCTGACAATAACCCAATAAAGAACAATATTAGTTGTACACTCCAACAACAATTCCCATCTCACAGCCTCTCATTCCCCACAACTTGTCCACCCAAGGAAATGTACCCCCTTCTCTGTTCAATAGTTCTTTGGGTTGTCCCACTTCCCTTCTCAGGATTCAACAACAAGTTGTTCAGTAATTATTAGAGATTTGTAGCACTTTGAAACACACGGTGGCTAAACGAGTTACAACACCCACTAGCCCACACACACAAGAAACTATTCCCAGGAACTCTCTCACCCAAAGAGAGAATGCTCCATTAGCCTGCCAACTTTCCTCTTCATCCCAAACCACCAAGGATTTATTGGGAAACAATCAGCTCCAACTTCTACTCACAGTCTCAAGTCAAGGTATGGGTGATGGATGCCAGAATGAGTGAATGATGGTAAGAATGATGAATGAATGAAGAATACACTAAGTTTCCCCACATTATATTTCATGTTCCTATCTTGACACTTGTCACTCCAAGAAATTCCTTTGGCTCCACTTGGTAATTCGCTCCTCTCACTTGGGAACTTATGATAAAATTATAACATAAATCTTATATCTTAGGAATATTATTATTTTATTCCTTGTCTTAAGCCCCCATGACTTATCCCTTTTTCCTCTTGTGGAGTCCTATCCCCCCACACTCTTTCATCTGACTTGGTCTGCAACAATGATGTATTTTATTAATAAAATCAAGTGTGATTAGATAATACATTTGTTTAAGCTTGTTGGCCTAAATCACACAGACACTTTGGCTTCAATATATATATATATATATATATATATATACATATACAAAGGCACTCTGACCCAAAACATCCCGACTCACCATCCTATAAAACATGTACATTTACAACTTGGGGTTCGTCCTAGGGGTATAGTGGCTACCCCTTTTAGAATGGTGGTACCAAAATGACACCATATGAAGGGTTATATGGCCTAAAACACCCCTTAGTGGATTCATATTTTCCCAAAACATCCAAGATTCATGAAGTGGATTACACAGTAATTACCAAGGATGCCATCCTCTAAAACCTTAAGGAAAATTTGGTTCTAGCTCAAAATCAAATGAAGCAATAAGCTAACCAACATCACTATGAGAATTCTTTTATAGAATGGGGCCATGTGTTTCTTCATCTTTAACCTTATAAAGAGACTTCTCTTAAATACAAATGCCACTAGAAGCTTGCATCGGAGTTCTTTGGACCCTATCATATTCTCCCATGCATTAGACAAGTGTCCTATAGATTGCCTCTTCTAGACAACTCTAGGATCCATTGATCCAGATTATTTTTGGCACAAAATGAGAGCGGAGATATAATAAAGAAATGCAAAGAGATATTGCAGATATTCAATAATATAACAGAAACGTATCATAGATGCAACCATAAACACAGATATACAGTAATACACGATTTCTATTAATCAAAGAAATGTACAGAGACTGTAAAAATACAGAGTGAAAGACTCGCTAGAATGGTGGCAGCTTATCTCTGAGAAGAGATGTGATGGCTACTCACATTCAAAAGAAGATGATTACAATGAGGCTCTGAAGGCCTTTTTACAATAAACGGGAATGCCAAAAGTCCTAGACATCCAAAAACCTAACCCTAAGAGATGAAGTGCCAAAAGTCATGTGGGCCCCGTTTGGGTAAGTGAGTACATCAACTTGCCGGGGTCGTAACTTTTGCATACGATCTTCGTTTTAGGCATGTGATAGCTTGTTGGAAAGGTATCATAGAGGATATTCATTTTGGGGGCTCAATAATGCCTTTGGATATCCTTGAGAACCTCAATATCTAAAAACCTTCATTTAGGCCCTCAAAATGGCCTCGAAAGTTAAAACCTGCTAAAAATAGTAAATTGCCAAAATTGCCAAAAAATAGTTTTGAGCCAGTCGGAAAAGGTGGGTGGCCACTGATATCCACCTGGATCAATCCTCCCTCCTTAGGAAGCAATGGTCTCCATTGTGTTGAGTTCCCGGGGGAGAGGGAAAAGCGTTTGCTGAATCTGCATCTGGGTGAGCTGCTTGTATTGCTGGAGACGTCGCACTGCTTGGTTTGTGGAAGTCTGTCATGAACCTGTTGAAGTTGAGGTTGTTCAACAAGTTGAGCTACATGAGAGGAATGTGTGCAGAAGGAATTTTTGTGCTTTGCTGTAACCTTGTCGACCTACTTCTGTTGGATAGAAGGTGCAGGGGGAGAAACCATAGTGGTTGCAATGTCCTTATGTTCCCCTTTCGAACAGATTGTGAAGAAGCTGAATTTTGCAGTATGAGATACTACCTTGCGTCACTTTTTAGGTGGAACAATAGTTGGAACTACCTATGGTATTCTGTAGAGATGACCCCCCAAAGTAACAATGACACTACATGGTCGAGACTCAAAAACAACATGGCGCTTCCACATATATGGTTGGCCCAAGAGAACATCACAGACATCCAGTGGGGCAACATCACATAATACCTCGTCCTTGAAGGGTTGGATGTCGTATGACAATTGACATTACTGGTTGACATGAAGATCTCATCCTTGGCGAAGCCACCCAATGTTGTATGGCTGCGGGTGTGGTGTTGTCGACAATCCCAACTGTTTGACGACCTCTGTTGAGATGAGTTTCTTTTAGCTTCCGCTATCAACAATAAAATGCAGTGAGGTCCCCTTCACCCACATCTGTCAATGAAAAAGGTGCTCCCCCTCTTCAAGATCTGTTGGTTCTTCTGGTTGAATTGTTGCGGTCACAACAATAGCAGTGGGGTCTATGTCGATGATCTGTCTTTTACCATTATTTTTAGAATCAGATTATGAATCAAGGTTTGGCTCCTTGTCTTTGATCTTGGCCACCAATGACTATTTTGAGTGACATTCATCGGTTTTGTGCCAAGGGATTTTGTGGAACTCGCACCATTTTTCAGTGTCCTTCTTTGTCTTCCCGTGACCCTTCTTTTCCTATGTCTTGGAATGGTTTTCAGGAGACTGTTTGTTCGGGTTGTCTTTGTCATACTTTGGTTGTTGCGGATTTGCAGACCCAAATTCCCATTTGTTCTAGTGCTTAAATTTCTGCTCAATTTTGACAGCATATCGATAAGCATCACCGAGTGATGATATGTCCAGAAAATCCATTTCAGTTTGGATGTATCTGTGTAGAGCCCCACAGTATTTCAGAACCAAATGTCGCTCAGAGTCTTTGATACCCAGCTTGGTGCGCAAGGTATGGAAGGTATTGGTGAACTTCGAAATTGCTTGGCCCCTCTCTTGCCATAGTGTGGTCCATATCATGTACTAGTCCTCATAGTTTCCAACAGGGTAATACTGTTTCTTTACCGCATCCACAAAAAAATCCCAACTGGGATCAGCCCCATATATTCCAGACTCCTTTGTGGAACTTTGCTCCCAGTAAGTTTCCCACCAATGTTTTACATGAGGGAGAGATTTAAGGAGTGCGAAGGTGATATTTTCTTTGTCGAAAAAATTGTGAACAGAGAAATAACCTTCTAGCAAAGTTAACCATTTTTCTAGGGCTTTTGCATCTATCTGTCCTTCAAATACAGGAATATCAAAATTAACTTGTACCTTGAAAGGCAAGGTGCCTTCAAAGTGGTCACTTGATGAATATGTGCATGATGCTATCAGTAGGCGTTTAAGGATGTGGGAAAAATTCTCCATCATTTCGTCCCTCTGTCGCATGAGAGCTTGCTCAAGCAACAGATTGATAAGATCATCTGCTCTGTCGATTTTCTTTTATTCCTCCATTGAGGGTTTCTTGGGTGTGCGAGAGCGATTGTCTTCAAGAGAGACAAGATCGAGACCCAACTTGCTATACTCGTACCTCTTTGGGGGCATACACTGAAAAAAATGATCAAGAGCAGCCTACTCTGATACCACTGATCCAGATTATTTTCGGCATGAAATGAGAGTGGAGATATAATAAAGAAATTCACAGAGATATTGTATATATTCAATAATATAACAGAAATGTATCAGAGATGCAACCATAAACACAGATATACAATAATACATGATTTCTATTAATCAAAAAAATGTACAGAGACTGTAAAAATACAGAGTGAAAGACTTGCTAGAATGGTGGCATCTTATCTCTGAGAAGAGATGTGACGGCTACTCACATTCGCAAGAAGATGATTACAACGAGGCTCTGAAGGCCTTTTTACAATAAACGGGAATGCCAAAATTCCTAGACATCCAAAAACCTAACCCTAGGAGATGAAGCACCAAAAGTCATGTGGGCCCCATTTGGGTGAGTACATCAACTTCACGGGGTCGTAACTTTTGCATACGATCTCCATTTTAGGTGTGTGATAGCTCGTTGGAAAGGTATCATCGAGGAGATTCATTTTGGGGGCTCAATCATGCCTGTAGCTATCTTTGAGAACCTCAATCTCGAAAAACCTTCATTTAGGCCCTCAAAATGGCCCCAAAAGTTAAAACCTGCTAAAAATAGTAAATTGCCAAAATTGCCAGAAAGCAGTTTTGAGCCAGTCGAAAAAGGTGGGTGGCCACCGATATCCACCTGGATCATCCATCCAGTCTTTCAAGCATCCTGTCTAAAGAAGGTAGTGGGGTTAAATTTCCCAATTCATACTAACCTTCTCAAACTCAATGAATAAGGGTCTAGTTGATTATAGCCTAAAGCAATATTGGTCATCAAAGAGTGTCAATCATGCCAATGCATTGTTAGGGAAGTGTTAATCTAGTGAAAATATATGCAGGAAAAAGATGCCACTTGGGAACCAATAGCAATTTATTGTAGTTTCCACATCTCCACCCTTGAGGACAATATTTATTTTGAAGAGGAGGATATGTTAGGGCCCTACCCTAACCTCCCTACTTTGGGGAACTTAGGAGTTAATGTACGTGCCCATTTTATTTGAATAAGGCCCATTAGATAGTAGATGGATAGTTAATTATTGTAAAATGGTCATGTTTATTAAATAAGACCAATTAGGTGGTTGGTTCTCATTAATTATGGGACCACAAGTAATTAGGAAGAAACTATTTATAAAACTAGAAGGCTATGTAATATTTTGTCAAGAGTTGTTCTAATTGGATGTTTTCTCAATAGAGGTTGCCCCATTGAAGAGGCTTGCGAACATTGTTGTCTCTTTTGGAAATTTTCAATACAAAGGTTATATTTCATAAAATAAATCTCATTTCTTCTTTTATATGTTATTATACATTTATATATCTCTAAACATATTTCTTCTGATTTAATTCTAAGGATTAAGGATCACTATAAGTGCCCAATATATTTGTTTTGATCTACAAATGGCAGTGTTCTAGAAGAACTTTTCCTAGAATGGGAAAGCAATGAGCAAATTTAAATACATGATTATGAGAGATTTCCCTTCAAATGTAAATTATGTGACAAGCATGGACTCATTCTTTGTGACTGCACTCTTATAAATGTTTCATATAAGAAATCAAAGAAGCTCAAGGAACCCCCTAAATCCAAGGATATGGTGATTAATTTGTCATTTCAATGTGTGATCAGCTTGAAGGGAACTTGCTCATGGAAGGATGATAAAGGTTAATGAAAGGAAAAATCTATAAGTTAAATTCCTTTGCTGGTGGACCTAGTAGGTGGGTAGATAATTAAAACTCAAATAATATAGCAGGAGGTGCAAGAGTTGTTGGGTTGATTGAAGGAGAGATTTGATCTACTATTGTTAGGATTGATTCTCCAAAAAATTGACTTCTTATGTGAGCCTTCTCAAAATATTGCGAATGTGAATTTTTTTTGGTAATAAATTGTTAAGATTGTAGTGTCATGTTTTCAGAGTTTTCCATTGGAGGTTTCAATATGGATTGTTAGTTTCTTCATGTTGTTGTTTTGTCTCTAGATTATTCATCCTTGTCAAAGTCTATTGAGTGGATTCTTCTCAAATATGGTCATCGTTCTCATCTTCTCTTTGACGTATAGTTTATACTTATTAAGGGTTTGACTATGTTCATCCTTTATAGGACATTTATCTTTTTGGGTATAACGAAAACTGTTTTTATTTTATTCCTCGAGCCTCATCTCTACCTAACTCCAACAAGTAACTCCAAGATAGGGGAAATAATGGGATATGAATTCCTAGGTTCCAATGTTTCCATTATAGGTGGAGTCTCATGCACTATATTGATTGTTCCTCACACCCCTATGGAGGACTATTATTATTTGATTTATGTATGACTCTCTTCGGGGTCGTATAGATTGGTGTAAAGTTGGGAGTCTTCTATTTTCACCTTATTATTTGATCTTAGAACTCTATAAAAAAAAATCTCTTTTTGATAGTTTTGGTCGAATTTTAGGCCCCAATCATGTATATGAAATATGTATAATGGTACGTTCTTATATTTATTGAAAATGAGCTATAACAATTTTATGGTCTTCTAAGAATTTTGTAAATCTGGGTGCTAAAATGCAAGTATCCACAAAGAGTAAATAAATCCAAGTGGGAAAATGTCAAATGGCCATGAAGAGTCATAAGATATCTCTTCTATAGAAGTATTTTGTTGTGATGTAAGAACTTAGTGGATTATATTTTTTTTATGATGAATAAGAAGAAATCATAACCTTTACATTTCATAACTTGACCTATAATAGGACTTGAAGCTTAACATAACATAGGGTGGAATAGTGGTGTTATTTTTTTTTCTTTGGGCACTGGGAGTTGAAATACGTTTCTCGAAGCAAGCTAGGGTTTGACAGTCACAAACACAACAGAGCGCAACATGGTTACCAAAGGGGGTAGTAATGGAACCCCCTCATACAAGAAGGTAGTGGTGGACAGGGGGGAAATGACCATGAGGTGGAGGGTTCAAGAAACCAATGATGAGCACCTCTGTTTCAATACTGGAAAAGAATCAGGAAAGAAACTCGAAAAAAAGGGATCACACGGGGGAAGAAGCCAAAGAAACCTAGAATGAAGCACAAGAACCAGAGAACCCCAATGGGGTAGAAGGGCGCAACCCATGTAAACCAAAAACAACATTGATGCCCAAGGTAATACTGGAAGACCCACAAACACAATTGTACCGAGACCACATGAAGATGCATGCACTAATCTACAAGTTCATGGGTTTGTGGCCCACAGAAAGAACACTACACAACTGGATAAAATATCATTGGAAGCCAAGTGAGGAAGTGGAACTCCACCTAGGTTCGAAAGGCTTCTTCACAACAGTATTGATGAATTTGGAGGATAGGGACAAATTATTTGAGGGGGGGTCATACTTTCATGCCTCAACATGACTATACATGTGGCCATGGAAGGAAAACTTCTCCCCAGAGAAATAAACCTTCAAGAACATACTTGTTTGGTTGCAGATTTACTATCTTCCACTAGACTGCTGGCTACCCTCTACCTTCGAAGCAATTGGTAACAAAATGGGAAAATATGTGATGACATCAGAAGAAACCCTAAAAGGGAGATATAGCTCCTATGCAAGGATTTCATAGAGATGGATTATCAGCGCACTCCCAGAAGCCATAAGCCTGGAATTTAGGGATGAGGAATGGATACAAAGCATTGATTATGAGAAGATCCCATTCAGATGCAGAAGATGCCATGAACATGGACACCTATTCAGAGAATTCCCTCTCAATAAAAAAGAAGAAGCGAAAACACCAAAATACAGTAGGATGAGGAAGGGTTTATCAAGTCGATTCACAGAAATAGAACAAACAAGAAACCAAGTAAAACCCCAGCAGGAAGAAATCTGGAAGCTAGGACTAGAATGGAAGGGAGTGACAAAACCTACAAAGGGGAATAAGGAGGAAAGGAAAAATAAAAATCCAAATAATATAAGGACCAAGCCACAAATGAGAACACAAATAACCCAAGCAATCAGATGGAGCAGGGGAGTAGCACAACTCCTATGGACGGAGAAACTAGAGATGCCAACACACCCATGCAGGAGGCATACAGAGACATGGAAATGAAACCAAGTGAGGTAGGTACAAAAGATCCTGACCTCAGATATATTGTGGAAAGGGAAGGAATAGATCTCCCAAACATACTGGAGCAATGGAAAAGGTAGGGCATAAACAATGTACTAATAGGGAAACTAGACTGTATCCAATACCTATTCCTCCTAAGGGAGGAATAAAAATCTAGAGGGCTCAAGTGCATGCACAGGGAGATAGGACACCTAGGAATCAAAGTAGGTGAGGGACATCCAAAGCTCTCACCCAAGCAGACGTGAAAGAAGAAAGGCAAAAAATCAAACAACATAGCTCTACAGGAACTAGGAGCCTTACTGATAAATTCAGGTAAGATCAAGAAGCTCTTTCCAAACTCCCCCCCACATGTTTAAATGAAGATTATAACATGGAATATTAGATGCCTAAACAACCTACGAAAACAATGAATCCTTAAAAACAAACTGAGGAAGGAACAATCAGACCTTTGTTTCATCCAAGAGACAAAATGTATTGTAGATAGAATGGAAACAATCAACAAAAAACAATGGAGAAAGTACAATATGTTGGTTGTCGAAGGACAACAGATGGCAGGTAGTATTCTCACTCTGTGGAACCCACAAGTGATGAATATACTAGCAGTCAAAGCCACCAAATACACACTTTCGGTTAACATGAAAATCATAGGTAACATGGAGGTGATTCTATGCACTAATGTGTATGGTCCCCAGATGTTGGAAGAGAAGAGAAGAATGCTCCTAGACCTAGAAAACCTAAAATCCCATTCCAACAACCTCCATTGGGTCCTGGTCAAGGACTTCAACATCATCACGACACTTGTGGAGAAAAAAGGAGGCACTGGGAGACTAGATAGAGAGGCAGAAGACTTTTCATCTTTCATTGACACAGTGGAGATGGTGGACATCAAAACCAGTAATGACCAGTTCACATGGAACAACAAATAGATAAATCAACATCAGATAGTGATGAGGATAGACAAATTCTTGGTGTCGGAGTCCATCATCCTACAGGGTTTAAATTTAGATTGCAAAATCCTTCCCTAGGGGGGTTCAGACCACTGGCCAGTCCAACTGGATGCAAACTTCCAAACCACACAAAAAAACAGACCTTTCAGATTCAAGAAATTATGGATCGAGCATCCCACCTTCAAGGAGAACATCAACCAATGGTGGTGGGAGCCACAACCTAAACAAGGGACAAGGATGTTCAAAATTTATAAGAAACTCAGGTACATCAAACATAAACTCAAGTAATGGAACAAGGAAATATTTGGAAACACAAACCAAGAAAAAATAATTATTGAAGATAGAATGAGGAACCTCTAGAAACTATGCATAGACATGGGCTATACAGAGGACCGAAAAAAGGAAGAGATCCAACTAACCCAGAAATGGGAAGCAAGATGCCAGCAGGAAGAGACTCTATGGCACCAAAAGTCTAGAATTAGGTGGCTAAAGGAAGGTGAATGAAATACAAGGTTTTTTCATCGAACCACCATTGCTAGAAGAACCCACAAAAAAATCCTAAAAATTCAGGATCGGGATGGGATTGAGAGAGAGTCCCACATGGAGATTGAAAATATATTGGTAAACCATTTCCATGGGATAGCCTTGAAACCCAACTAAGATCGAACGGAAGACATACAAAGGATAACTCAGCACATCCCTAGGCTAGCTACCAAGGAACAAAATATCAACCTAAACAAACCCATCTCTAAGGAAGAAATTAACCAAGTGGTCCAGGAGATGTCCAATGGAAAGGCCCTAGGTCCAGATGGTTTCATAGTGGAATTATTCAAATCTTGTTGGGAAGTGCTCAAACATGACATCTATGGGGTAGTGGAAGACTCCAGACACTCAACCTCTATTCTGAAAGCGCTAAATGCCACAATGATAACTCTAATACCCAAATAAAATGAAGCTAGGACCCCAGACCGCTACAGACCCATAAGAATATGCAATGTGGTTTACAAGATAATCTTCAAAGTCATAGCCAACAGACTGAAACCTATCCTAACCTCAGTGATTTCCTAGGAACAAGTGGTTTTTGTAGAAGGGCGATGAATTTTGGACAACATCATCCATGCCCATGAACTGATACACATGTTGAAAACCCAACAGAGAGGGAGGGGGGATGATAATCCAACTTGATCTAGCAAAGGCTTATGACAAAATCAATTGGCACTATATGGTCAAGAATTTGGAAGCTTTTGGATTTGCACAACACTGGATCAATTGGATTGTCAACCTAGTGTCAATGACTAGCTACTTGCTGCTAATAAATGGAGCCCCGACCAAACCCTTCTGGCCTTCAAGAGGCATCAGACAAGGAGACCCGCTATCACCTTTCATGTTCATTCTGATGATGGAAGGACTCAATAGAAGCATAAAAAGTGAAACTACAGTAGGTGAAATAACAAGCATTAAACCCTTCGAAAACTGCTCTACCTCCACGCACCAACAATTCGTTGATGACACCTTACTCCATGGCACACCCATGGTCAAGGAAGAAAAAACCTACAAAAGAATATTAGAAGAGTTTGGGGAAGCCTAGGGAGCGAATATCAATCACTCCAAATCCATGATACATTTCTTCAATACCAACCCAGCAATCCAAAGGAACCTAGCAAATATTTTGGGGTGTGAACGCAAAAATCTCCCAACAAAATATTTGGGAATTCCCCTGATGCATAGAGCATGCAAAATGGAAACATGGGAAGGAGTGATCAACAAGCTACAAGAGAGGGTGAAAAACTGGACTTACATATCCCTCAATCTTTCGGGGAGACTTGTCCTGACCAAAGCGGTTCTGCAATCAATTCCGAACTATATGATGTCAGTGTTTCCCGCTCCCAAATGAATACTCCAAAAGATAAGAGCCATCCAAAGGGAATTCCTATGGAGTGGAGTGGAAGGAAAGAAAAAATGGGCCCTTATGTCCTGGGAGAAGGTTTACAAACCAAAATTCAAAGGAGGCCTGGGGTTACAAGACCCACAAGTAACCAACGAAGCCTACAGGAAGAAACTTTGGTGGAGATGGGTCAAAGAAAATTCAACACCGTGGGAAACCCTCTAGAAGGCCAAGTATGCCCCGGACATCTACGACCATGATCAAATTCTTTTTACAAGCACAAGAGAAGGATCAACCATCTGGAATCTAGCCTGGTGCAACAAAACCTGGATCCAGAAACATAGTTTTGGGGAAGTGAGGAATGGTAAAACAACCAGATTATAGGAAGACATGTGGAAACATGAACCCAGAATGGAAAATCCGGATAGGGAGGAATTCCAACAGGAGATGATTGTGCAAGGCAAAACCAGAATCCATCACTACTGGAAACAAGAAAATGACCAGCACAGATGGAGGATCTGGGACAAAATCAATCCACAAAACAGAGATCATATCGCAACAATAATGAAAGAGGTGGAGGAATTGGGGAAAAGGAAAATTGTAGTCTCATAAGAAGAGGACCAACTAAGATGGGGAAGGAAAAATTGATGGGAATTCAACTTAAAAGAAGCCCAGAATTACATTGCAGACCAGGACCAAGAAGACTCAGCGCAACAGTGGGGAAAGATTTGGGGCAGCCCCCAGTGGCCAAAAATCAAAATGTTCAAATGGCTAGTACTTCACAACCGAATTCTAACCTAGGAAAACCTAAGGAAAATAGGTTTCATAGGCCCATCATGATGCCACCTCTGTCAAGCTAAAGAATAAATAATGAATCACCTCCTTAATGAATGTAATTTCACAATAGAGGTGTGGGACTAGGTGGTAGACATCTTCCGCCGGTCCAATAGGATGCGTGGTAACATCAGCGCAACCATCAACAACTAGTATCAAAGTTGTAGAAAAAATGAAATGGTAAACCTCTACTAGAACTTCATGCTAGGGATGATCATATGGGAAATATGGAAAGAAAGGAACCAACACATCTTCAGGAATGAAATCCTCCTGGAAGGGAAACTGAAGGAAGCAATAATCTCACAAATATGAGAAACGGTGCAGATCTGCAATTGCCAGACAGAAAGAGTGAAAATCACAGGATAGGACTCTTGAATCCTGGAAAATTTCCATCTAAACTATGGGCACAACATCACACCAGTAGGGTGGCCACCGTAACTCCAATTAGGAGCGCGCAACAGGACACCTCCTTCGGCAGGGTTACTCAAGTTAAATTTTGACGGTGCGGTAAAACAAAACCCAGGAATGAATGGAATGGGAGGGGTGATCAGAGATAGTGGGGTTAACATAATCAGGTTGTACGCTAGGATCCTGGGAAATGCAACCAACGACGCAGCGGAATTCAGAGCCCTAGAGCTCGATCTAAAAATTCTAAGACGAGAAAGGATGACCAACACTATCATGGACATGGAAGGTGACTCCACCCTGTTTATCAACACATTGAAGAGACTCCAAAATGACACCAGAGTGGGAAGGGTTCAGAAACACTAGCGCTTGGCACACTCCCTACAAAAAATCTAGGAGAATCTGCAAACGATTAACACCATGGAGTTGCGTTGGGTATGCAGGTCAGCAAATGGCCTAGCGGACAGAATTTCCAATGAGGGGGTTATCAAGGAAGGACTGGAACTAGATACTACCTAGACCAACATACCGCAAGGACAATTTAGAATGGACTACATCCAACCAGCGACAAAACATCAGGACAACATCTTAAGAAAGGAAGGTCACATCGAGGAGGGCAGCAAAAGGCTCGAAGGACCTAGGAAGGATATGACTTCCCAACACTCGACCACCAATCACAATGAAAGATCAAATCATACAACAGGTGAGGGCATGACAACAAGATCATGTCAATAGTAAGATTTGTGGGGAAATCCCATGGGAAAGCATCGACGACAATCAACACACAGCTAATGACGTAAGGCAAGAAGGATTGACACGAACCAGTATCGATACACCATTCCAAGGACCAGGTACGGGGAGTGGCCAAGTAGGATATCAAGCGAGCAGGGGAAAGGGATAGTATATAAATAATGGTCGAGTCATCATGACCACATGAACCATGATCAGGAAAAAGGATGGGAAGTTTCACCTCTACCGGCAGACCATGACTGGAAGGACGAGCCCGCAATAGAGAAAGTTCAATAAGAGACCAAACAACAAGAAGAGAGGCAAACAAAAGAGCGCAATTACAGAGTATTCCAAAAGACACAACGATAGGAAAAGGAGGAACCCCGAGTAGACAGGAACATGTTAAGAACACAGCAAAGGAGCAACCATAGGCTAGACAGGATGGTGCGAATGAAGTGAATGAATAGTAAAAGAAACCCCCATGGGAAGGGAACTCCGAACAATCCTCGGTGACTTTCAAGGATGGAGAAAATGATAAAAGATGCCGAGGGAACCTTTCAGTCTCTAGTTTCACCGAAAGTAAAGGAAACCATTACCCGGCTGGAGAAGGCAATCAATTAAAAGTGCAAGGGAAAAACCTGGGATTCCCTGGCTTAGGAAGTAGGCTGGGTAACTGACCCAAGAGCTACGCGGCCCAGGGAAACCCTCTACCACAAAATTATGGAGATGGAATGGAAAACAAATATGATAATTGGAAAAGTGAGCTCAGAGAGGGAGCATGCCAGACGAGAGAACAACAAGCAACAGACGAAACTGATGAATGAAATCTTGAGGCGCCTCAGCGGTTTGGAGACCACTACCAGACTACTCATTGAGGTCGATACGAACTAGAAATCCAAGTGGGAATGATTGGATTCTCAATTCCATCTCTACCTACACTATGTCCATCACATGTACATCACACCAGCTGACAGGAAAGAAGCACCAACACATATCAGAAAGACTCGCACAGTCCCCCAAAAGAAGGAGAACAAGGGCCCAACGGATGAAGGAAAGAAACATGTCATCACTCTGGACTAGTGTCTGGTTAGTCTATTGTCAAGTCAGTCGGGTCAGTATTATGTCAATCTCATCTTCTGTTACTATTATTTTGTTTATCATTTTCATGTATGTTGCACTTATACGGTCAAAAACTGGATATGGTAGGACTAGGTTGGTTTCCCAGGGTGAGTGTCCAACCCTACCCCTTGCCTATTTCAGAAGACACAACTTGGGAACCTCTAGCCTGGCTTCCTTTTTGGCAGGCCAGGGAGCTCCCCTTTTTTGTATAATAACCCCCCTTTAGTAATACAAGTTCTTAAACTCACTTACAAAAAAAAAACTTGACCTATAATAGTGATTTGTATTCCTCAATAAAAAATGAGAAAAGATCAATCATATTCAAATTATTTTCTTCCTGTTTGATAGGATAACATGGCCTACATTGGGGTTTATCATCCCTCGATGAAAGATATGAAAATATACATCCTCTTCAATTTCTCTTGTTCCTATGGTAGTATTGTATTATTTTGAGATATATGGAAATGAATGACATTACTTTGAAAATCACCACTATTGCATACAACTTTTACATATAGAAACATGTATTTAACTATAATTTTGGGGAAAAAATCAAAGGTATTGCATTAATAGTAAAAGGAATTATTTTTGAAACATATGTGTGGGTGGATTAGTTAAGCTAGGTGGTCTTAGTGGATGGGAGGGAGTAGAAGAAGGTTAGGAAGAGAAATGTATTGAAACTAAATAAGGTCCCCATTGAGGGGTCATGTAGGGAATTTGGTTCTAAGTTGAGAGGAAGAACATGGGGAATTGGGGTTTCAATTGAGGGTAATCTATAGAAAAGTAGGCTCCATTTTGATGGGTACATGCAATGAATGGAGGTTCAGTTGATGAGGGAACACGAAATCAAGGTTTAAATCAAAGGGGATACATAATAAGGTAAACCTTTTTTTTTAATCTGGGCTAACACACTTGACCTTAAACGGATGGGGAAATACTAGGAAAACCCTTTTTTTAATCTTGGCTAACCCATTTGACCTTAATCAAGTGGGAAACCACATAATACTATTATAACACAATATTTTCAATGTGTGGTTGATCCACCATCTTTATTGAACCCTTAATACATGTAACTTGCTTTCGTCAAGTGCTAGAAAACAAAAAAATTATTACTCGAGTCATCTAATCAACATCGAGAAACTATTGACACTAAAGGTTAGGGAAATTTCCCATTGTGTTTTACAACTAATTGCATATCCATGATAGAGAACAAGGAGCTAGTTACCACACATTCTATCACCAACTGCAAAAACTTCACAA